>BQNB010089729.1:0-27334 GCA_026074375.1 Tanacetum coccineum
ACCATTCCCATGGTGTAATCATGTTTAATAAGAAAGGCTTTTAATCTATCGTACCAAGCTTTAGGAGCTTGTTTGAGTCCGTAAAGAGATTTCTTAAGTCTATAGACATGATTAGGTTTTGCAAAGTCAATGAATCCCGGAGGTTGTGCCACGTAAACCTCCGCATTAATAAAACCGTTAAGGAATGCACTCTTTACACCCATTTGAAATAATTTGAAGTCTAGTGCGCAAGCGTAAGCTAACAATATTCTTATGGATTCTAATCTAGCTATGGGTGCATAAGTTTCATCATAATTAATTCCTTCTTGATGATTATAACCTTGGGCAACTATCCTAGCTTTGTTTTTAGATACGACACCATTTTTTGTCAAGCTTATTTCTAAATACCCACTTAGTTCCAATTATGGTCATATTCTTAGGATTAGGGTCTAATTCCCAAACATCATTTGATATGAATTGATTTAATTCTTCTTGCATAGCAATTACCCAACTTTCATCTTTTAAGGCTTTATTTATGTTTTTAGGTTCTATAGTTGAAAGAAAGCAAAAGAAATTACTTTTGTCTTGAGCTTGTGATCTAAGGGTTCTTTGGTTTAGATTACCTATAATATTTTTTAATGGATGACTTTTAGATTCTTTTATGTTTATAATTTCATTATTTTCTAAGGATTTATCTTTGATATCATTTCCTAAGGTTCTTGTTTTACTAACCTCAATATCATCTTCTTCGATTAAATCATCATCCCTCACAAAGGAGATGTTTTAGGTGGTAAGGGAGTTTCATCGAATGTCACATTTAAGGACTCTTCGACGTTCATAGTTTGTTTGTTAAGGATTATATAGGCTTTACTATTTTGAGAGTATCCTGGGAAGACACCTTCATACGACTTTGGGTCAAACTTAGTGAGATAATCCTTTGTATTAAGAATGAAGCATTTACTTCTAAATACTTTAAAATAGTTAAGGTTTGGTTTTCTACCTCTTAATAACTCATATGGGGTTTTTCATAAAATATGTCTAATGGCTATTCTATTTATTATGTAGGTTAAAGTATCCACCGCATTACACCAAAATTTTTGTAGAATAGATTGTTCATTCAACATAGTTCTACCCATTTCTTGTAGAGTTCGGTTCTTTCTTTCTACTACCCCATTTGATTGTAGAGTACGAGGAGCGGAGAAATTATGAGAAATTTCGTTTAACTCATAATAGTTTCCGAATTGTACTTCATTATCAAATTCCCGACCATGATCCGTTTTAATTGACACTATAGAACATCCTAATTTATTTTAAATCAATTTACTAAATATTTCAAATTCTTCGGTTTTGTTTCCTAAAAATCTAGTCCATGTATATCTAGAATAGTCATCTACAATTACTAAGGTATAGCGGTTACCTCTATAACTTCGTACGGCGGATGGGCCAAATAGGTCCATGTGTAATAATTCTAAGCATCTAGTTGTTGATACTATATTTTTGGCTTTGTGACTAGCGTGAGTTTGCTTTCTAATTTTTCAAGCGTTACAAAAATGTCGGTCAAATTTGAACTTAAGTAAATTTCTAACCAATTCCTTAGAAGCCAATGATTGAATTAATTGCATATTTGCATGACCTAATCTCC
The DNA here is from genome assembly GCA_026074375.1 of Tanacetum coccineum. Lineage (NCBI taxonomy): Eukaryota > Viridiplantae > Streptophyta > Magnoliopsida > Asterales > Asteraceae > Tanacetum > Tanacetum coccineum. The sequence continues at coordinate 1,622 of BQNB010089729.1, forward strand.
TATGCCATAAAGTGGAGTTTTCGTCTAAAGTTGCAAGACATATTTTATCTTCCGGTTTATTTCCTAATTTCATCACGCATAGTCCTCTTTTTCTAATTCATCTATCTATGACCTTTTCGCCTTTGATTATTTCGCTATCGTGTTCGGTAAATACTACTTTGCATTTATTATCGCATATTTGACCAACACTAAGCAAATTAAATTTTAAATTATCTACGTTCTCAAAATTTTCAATAATTAGGGAGTCATGAGAAATCGTACCTTTGCCTATGATGTTACCGGGTAGATTGCTTCCAAAAATGACGTTCCCTCCATTATACGCTTTGTATGTAGAAAACAACTTACGGTTACCCGTCATATGTTTCGAGCATCCACTATATTTAATCCACTCGTCGGGCTCTAAGTATATCTCATTTGATGCTTGAGCTACAAGGCAAGTTTCGTCTTTACCCTTTTCTTTCTCATCTTCGCCACTATCACTCCAAGCTCCTCCAATAAAAGCTCTTTGATTATTACTTCTTGGTGACTTTGAACATTCTCTTTCTCGATGAGAATGATTCAGATCTCCACATCTAAAACATTTTCTTTCAATTTTACCATTTTTGTCATTTCTACTTCTTTGAAATGACTTTCTTTCGTCTCGTGGTTGTCTTAGAAATCTTCCTCGTCTTTTGAAGAATTTCTTGAATTCTTTTACAGCCATGGCATATTCTTCGTCTTCAGTATCGAAAGTTGAACTATCTTTATCACTTGATTCCTTTTTGTCCTTCAAGGCAAGAGATCTATTTTATTCTCTTTTGCCTTTGACCATTTCAGAATCTTTCTTTATTATCACTTCATAAACTTTCTAGTTTCTAATAAGTTCGTCAAGTGATAATGATGTCAAGTCTTTCGACTCTTCAATAGCCGTAACATTTGCGCTCCATTTAGGATGAAGTGCCCTAAGAAATTTCTTAACATAATTCTTGCTAGAAAAACCTTCATCAAGTGCTTTTAGACTAGTAATAATAGTATTAAATTTAGCAAAAGCATTATCTATTGATTCCTCTTTCGAAATCGTAAATTGTTTATATTGTTGAACAAGAAGATCTATTTTATTATCTTTGACTTGACTATTACCTTGGTGCGTGATTAATAAAGTATCCTAAATTTCTTTTGCGATTTTACACATAAAAATTCTTTCATATTCTTTACGTGGCAAAGCATTATAAATCACCATTTTGGCTTTATTATTTTTAGCAAGTTTCTTTTTAAGATCATCGTTTTGTTTATCAAACGGTACTATTTCAACCTTTTTAGTTTTGGGATTATTTTGAATAGGAGGAAAATCACCATAGGTAATTACATGCCAAAGATCTAGATCTTTTGATTTCACATACGTTTCAAATCTATTTTTCCAATAAATAAATCCATCACTTTCAAATAGTGGTGGTCTTTTCATAGATTGCCTTTTTAAATATTTTTCCGATTTCATAGATCGATTCAAGTTTTAAAATACAGTTTATTTTAAAAATCTTGTTTGACGTGGCTCTTGATACCAATTGTGGAAAACTAGAAGGGGGTTGAATAGTTTACCGCTTTTTTATTTGACGTTTAGTTTGATTATAAAAACTTAGATTTGACTTTATGTGAATTCACAATGTGCACAATATGAACAATTTAACTAATCAAATAAGTAATGACACGATATGAAATAAGTATGCAAGATAAGAGATAAGAGATGGAAAGATCAAACTACAACACGAGGACTTATAGTGGTTCGGTAACAAAGCACCTTTGCGCCCTACTTCACTCCCCGAGCACTTAACTCGAGAGTTTTCTTCACTATGTCAACAAGCTCCCTTTAGGCGAAGAAAACCGTACACAACTTAGCTTACACCAATTTCCAACACTAAGCGAAATGTCGATTTCTAATCCTAGGTAGAACCAATCTATCACATCTGCCATACTCGCAACAGCTGCCACGACATGTCACTACTTCGCTTGCCAACCACTATCTGTGTGAGCCGTCTTCACTCTCAAACGTCTCACAGAGTGGTGATATCTCCACAATGCACTTGACTCTATACTCCTTCAAATCTTTTCTATATATGGTACCTTCACCAACTTCACTTTTTACTCTTAAACACTATCTTGATCATACCATCTAACACTCATACTAGATCACTCCGATCTAATTTACTTACAATGAATCACCACATCTACTTAATATACACAACTAAGATACCACACCTTTTACAATATACACAAATGATTTTACTCGATATGATTACATTGCAACAAGGTTTAGGACACACATAATGCTATAATAATTTCTTCACTTGATGGTAGGAAGTATTCTTCTCTTGTACTTGAGGATCATAACTTGAATCACTTAGAAACAAAGCTTTATGATTAAATGATCAAAGGAATAAAAGGAGAGTATCAACTGATTTAGAACAGAAAGAAAGTGTGTGCAAAAGATGAGAAAATTAGTGGGAATAGTCCATTATTTATAGGCAAACTGAGTTGACTTTTGTCTGGCCGGTCCTCTTAATAATTAATGGGACCGCCCTTATAATTAAGGGGGCCACCCAGCCTAAACGCTTTTTTTTGTCTTTTCTAGGGTAGGTGTTTTCTGGAATATTTCTAGCCGTTTTTAGGTAGAAAATTTGAATTCAAAGTATTTATTTGAATAAAACATTTCTTTTAAATCTAAAAATGTTTTGTAAAAGATATAAAAATATTTGTGACATTTTTATAAAAAATGCGAGGTTGAATAAAAATTCCTTTGATCACGAAATGCATTAAGCATTTGTTTATTCATACCTTAAAGTGATTAAATTTTCGAAATGAAAATTTACTACTAATTATTTTTTACGAATAATTTTTCATTAATCGTTTTTAAATTTTGTGATTATCAAAACGTAGAGAGGTCAAAAAATTAATAATGTTTTTAGGCATTATTTCTATCAACAGTATCCAAGCTGTATGATGAAAGGTATAATTTCTTCTTCTGTAGGTGGTTGAGTAAATGAATGATCAGAGACTTTGGGAGTTATTCGTAAGGCGTCATGAAGTAAGTCTGTATTCACCTTAAAAATCTGATCATATAATGTGAAGAAGCAGGTCTTGGCTGTTAAGTCATACGCAACTGTGTGCCAAAATTGTTGCTTGTAGATTTTTGGTGCATCAACAGTTGTAATGAAAGGCTTTTTTGAGAAAGAATACTGCTTCAGAATTACCGGACAAACTTTGTAAATGACATCAGGTTGTGATTTCTCCAAATCAATCCTGTAATTGTTGAGTCCAATCTTTACTTGATCATCAACTGGAACCAGTTCCTTATCAAGACGGTCTTGTTGTTGTTGTTGATTCTCTTATTGATCAGCCATTGGTTCTGCTAAGAATATCAATCCAAATTCATATATATGACAATGAAGCACATATTTGATTGATTATCCTTTTGTGTTTCAAGTGATTATTGTTTAGTTGTGAGTTGTTTGACCCATTTTAAGTTTAAGTTATTAAATTCAAACTCTGGTCAAAGTCAATGGTTAAAGGTCAAAGTTCATTGGTTAATGGTTAACATTAAGGTCAAACAGTCCATATTAAGTCAAAATCAGTCCAATGTGAATTTAAACAGTCCAAATCACATTATTTTGGTTCAATTTTAACTTTATACATCTTGTTTATACTTAATGGTTAAAGACTTTTAATTGTTTTGCACAAACCATGTGAGCTTGACATTTGAAATTTATGTATCTCATGAAACTTATCAAACTGTTGAATTTGAGGATCAAATCGCTTGATTGGTTGGTCAAAGCGCAGGACAATATCAGTCAACGCAGGACAGTGTGATCAAATCGTTGGTCAAAAATGGTTAACCTGCTGCCTTGATGTGGTCAAATCGCGAAGATTTGTTAGTCAAACCGCGAGACATAAGGTGTCAAACCGCGGGTTTAAGACTGTCAAACCGCTAGAGTAGGTCTTAGTCTAAACCCGCGAATACCCGTTTCCGTGTTGTGTGTGTCAAATCGCTTGGGAGAACATGTGTGTCAAAAATCCGTTGCCAAAACCAGGTCAAAAAACCGGGGGTCTAGCTGGTCAAACTGCGGGGGTTTCACCTGTCAAACTGCTAGTTATATGGGTCAAACCGCGGGATGAGTGAACTCGAACCGCAGGAATGAAGTTTGTCAAATTGCTGCCCTAATGGTTTAAATCGCGGGAAGAACGCATTAAATCGCGGGATGACTATGATCAAACTCGCGGGATAATACCTATCAAATTCGGTTGTCACTAAGTACACTTAACCATAATTTTAAACACTATTTCTTAGAACTTCTAATATCTGTATGAGCATGCATGACATTTCACAAAAGAATACAACATATAACAACAATAAACATTATCCCTGTAAAAACACATATCCTAAAACCTTTCTAAAAAACCTAAACCGAAAAAAAACCTAAGGGTTCAATCCACAAAATTTTGAGTTAGAATACACAATACAAGAGTGTAGCCACACAAGACCTAGGCCTATTCAAACTACATTATCTCGCCTAAACTGATTTTACCAAACCACGACATTCAAATTCAAACCACATAATTCGTGACTTCAAAATTTAAACAAGATTGTTTCTAGGGCATTAGGAGACTACTCTAAACATTTAGAACACAAACCCACGAACATAATCACAACCTATGCGTTTTTTGACCAAACACGCATCTAAATTCAAACCTAGCAATCACATAGATTCATAATATGTAAAATTAGATTAGAACTTGAATTAGCACACCTTAATGAAAATTAGCTATATGGTTAATTGTTCTCTAACATACATGGATTCACAAGAACCCTAATTCTAAAATAAGGGTTCTTGAGTGATTAGATGCAAACCAAACCAATTCCACTTGATCCTATGTTGTTTAGGTGATTAAGAAGTTAATGCAATACTTACCTTTTTGAATTAAACACGTCTTGATCTTAGAAAAAGATATAGGGCTAGCAGTTTGAGTATGTGTTTGAATATTTGGGTGTGTTTGGGAAATGTTAAACAAACCGCCCCTTTTGGTTAATTTTTGAAGTTTTAAAAGTTGGCAAAATAGTCCCTCGGGTTCTATTTGTTTTGCATTTCTCTTGTACACATTTCCTAAGGCTTAATGGGTTTAGGAATTGATCACTTTAGTTCCTTGGAGTTTATACCTTAAAGATACTAAGATACAAGTTGCAAATAAGCCCCTAAGATTTATAACAATGACATCTAAGGCCTTTTAAGTTAATAAATTAACTCCCCTTCTAATTGTGATCCGTCATTATTACAAAACTTTATCCGTTTATTTTGTGATTTATTTTGAAAGAACCGTTTTAAAAGATTATTTGTTAGCACATTCTCTCCCTCGAACAATGACCCATTTTCTATTTAAAGAGTTATAGTCATTGTTTGAGTAGTCTTGTTATCTTTTTAAATCTTTTTTGTGAGTACTAAAAACACTGATTCGTTTTGAAAGACAACACTATTTCACCTTGTGAAAGAAGATTGCTCTTCTTTTGCAAAATACAAGCACTGACACGTACACTTATTTTTATTGAGACATCACGGGTTGTGTAGCAAAGTATACATAAGCCATTGTATGAACATGAAGTAGTTCATACCCGAGAAAATTAATTTCCCGTTGAGAGGTCAAGTTATCTTTTTGATGATATATTTGCCTTTAAGATGATGACCGGGTTATAGTCTGAAATAACTGCAAACCATTGACATGTTTTGAGAACTTTTTTTAACCTTTGCTCGAACTTTATTTACAGCTCCGTGTCATTATTGAATGACATTTCTAAAGCCGTAAATATTATCGATTTACAGAAGACATGTCAGGCACTCCCACTATAAATTTAGGACCCTCTTGCTCGTATTTCCACCACCATCACACTCACAACACTTATGTACTTCAGCTCCTTACTCACCCTCAAAATGACTAAAGCACCAAGTGAAACATCATCCACCTGAGCTCCTCGTCGAACCGCTCGAATGAGCGTTCAATCTTTTTGTGTTGTCAATGTAGCTTCATTAAATGAGTCCTCTACCATCAAAGCCTTATCACCACCTCAAGAATACAATATTGCTTTTCCCCCGTTTCCACTAGGATCACCACCAAAATCACGACAAGATCTATTAATATTGTTGATAGAAATAATTTCTAAAAATGTTATTAATATTTCTCAACCTCTTTACGTTCTGATAATCATAAAATATAAAAATAATCAATGAAAATTTATTCGTAAACAAGTAATTAGTAGTAAATTTTTATTTTGAAAATTTAATCACTTAAAGGTATGAATAAATAAATGCTTGATGCATTTTATGATCAAAGGAATTTTTATTCAACCTCATATTTTTTTATAAAAATGTCACAAACATTTTTATAACTTTTACAAAACTTTTTTAGATTTAAAAGGAATGTTTTATTCAAAATAAATATGTTGAATTCAAATTTTCTACCTAAAAACGGCTAGAAATGTTCCAGAAAATACCTCCCCCATAAAAGACAAAAAAAGAAGCGTCCAGGCTGGACGGCCCCCTTAATTATAAGGGCGGCCCCCTTAATTATTAAGGGGACCGGCACCCTAATTAAGGGGGCCGGCCAGACAAAAATCCCCCTCAGTTTGCCTATAAATACTGGACTATTCCCCACTGATTTTCTCACCTTTTGCACACACTTTCTTTCTGTTCTAAATCAGTTTATACTCTCCTACAATCCTTTGATCATTTAATCATAAAGCTTTGTTTTCAAGTGATCCAAGCTTAATTCCTCAAGTGCAAGAGAAGAATACTTCTTATCATCAAGTCAAGAAGTGTTATAGTTTAGTTGGTAGTGTTGTGAAGTTGTGTTAGATCTTGTAAATCATTTGTGTATATTGTGAAGGTGTGTATTGTAGTTGTGTACATTAGTTAGATTGTGGTGATCATTGAAAGTATAGTTAGATCGTAGTGATCATAGTAAGTAGTGTTAGATTGGTGTGATCATAGTAGTGTCTTGGCGAAGTGAAGTTGTGAAGACTAGACAAGTTGTGAAGTGAAGAGAAGGTGTGAAGTGAAGCAAAGGTGTGAATTGGTGTGAAGTAGTGTGAATAGAAGTTGTGATAGATTGGTTCTAGCTAGGATTAGAACTCGACATTTGGCTTAGTGTCAGAAATTGGTGTAAGCTTAGTTGTGTACGGTTTTCTCCGCCTAAAGGGAGTTTGTTGACATAGTGAAGAGAACTCTCGAGTTTGGTGCTCGAGGAGTGGAGTAGGGCGAAGAGGTGCTTCGTTACCGAACCACTATAAATCCTTGTGTTGTGGTTTGATCTTTCTAACTCTTATCTCTTGTCTTTCATATTTACTTGTCATTTATTTACTTACTTATATTGTTCATATTGTGCACATATTGAGATCACATAAAGTCGAATCTAAGTTTTTATAAACAAACATAACATTAATTTAAAAAGCGGTAAACTATTCAACCCCCTTTTAGTTTTCCACAATACTAACCTAATCCCTTCCACCAATTTATCAAGAATAACCATAAGATCAAGAACATGAACATAATTATACAACTTAACTAGTTTAAATTTATAAGTATCCATTTTAATAACAAAACAAATATTTCATCAAGTATTTTATAAAGTGACTAGACAAGTTAAATATGTATAGCTCCATACTTTTAATAATTCATTTTATAACCTTTTCACAAGATTACATTTAGAAAGTTTTGCTAGTTTTCTTTAGAAAATCATTTTAACACATAAACTAGTGGTGATATAATTTCATGAATGTAGTGATTATAACAAAATCTATGAAATGAAATTATGAATGAAATGAGCACCTTAGTAGGATGAGAAGATGAGTTTAACAAGTATAACACACAACAAACCCTAAATACTTGTTTGATTAACATCTAAACCCTTAAAAACTTCTTACAAAATACTTTTAATTATCAAAACCTAATATTTTCTTGCTTCTTTGAGGTGTTCCATAAGTTTAGAGAGCCAAGAGAGGGAGAGAAATAATTTTTGTTAAGTGTTTATGAGATAAAATGTTATGCTAGTTACTTCCACTTCGAATTGCATTTTTGGCAAGTCCTATAGCCACTTTTTGTAAATTGGTCTTTGGTTTGGCCTCAGATCACTAGGCTCCAAGGGTTAGTATGTGATCTTGCCTGCTTACTACCTTGATCACATGTTTGCATAAGTAAAGGTTAAGGCTTAAAATGGTAGCACTTTGTTTCAAAAATGTTGGGATTTCCTTAATTAGAAGCCCATATGGGCGGCAACTAGCAAGGGGGAGTAACATTTTAATTTTTGTATTTTGAACTTTTATATATGTGTAAGTATATATATACCAAGGTGGTAATGCATAATGCATGCATGCATGAGCTAAACCGGGAAACTTAAGCGTTTACGTAAAGCTTGCAAAATTTATTATGTTGACTTATAAATTATATTCGTAAAAGTCATATAACACATAATTGACGTAAACCTATCTTTGTTTATTGTCAGTTTACGTTTAAATTTGTTTTCCAGGTTACGCGATTTAGCTTAACGGTTACACGTAAAAGTAAACACGTAAAGGTTCAAAGTAAATAGTTTCAAGTTTATAGACGTGTAATGAGTTGAAAAATACAGATTGTCACAGTCTCCTTGTGTTAAAATAATTTGCCTCGAAGTCATGTTTGAGTTGTCTACCGGAGTGGTGTTGGTGAAGAGGTGTGGATACTTGCCGCAGAGTTGTTCTTCACGTTCCCACATAAACTTAGAACCTCTTATAGAGTTCCATCGAACCTTTATGATTGGAATGAGGCTTTGCTTCAACCGCTTGACCTCTTAGTCCATAATCTCTACAGGCTCTTCAATGAAATGGAGCTTGTCATCAATTTGAATTTCTTCTAACGGGATAACGAGCGATTCGTCAGACAAACACTTCTTTAAATTCGACATATGAAATGTACTGTGAACCTTGCTTAATTATTGGGGCAGTTCTAGTCTGTAAGCAACGGGTCCAACTTTGGTAAGATCTTGAAAGGTTCAATATACCTCGGGTTTAACTTTCCATGTTTGCCAAACCGTATGACACCTTTCTAAGGCGAAACTTTCAACATAACTTTGTCTCCCACCTGAAATTCTAGAGGTTTAAGCCTTACATTGACATAACTCTTCTGGCGATCAATCGCCGCTTAAATTCTGCTCTTGATCTGAATGATCTTCTTAGTCGTTTCATGGATAATATCTGGGCCAGTGAGCTGGCTATCTTCGACCTCGGCCCAGCAGACGAGTGCTCGACAATTACGACCATAAAGTGCCTCAAACAGTGCAGCCTTAATACTGGTATGATAGTTGTTGTCGTACGAGAACTCCACTAGCGGTAAATATTTATCCCAACCATTACCGAAATCTATCATGCAAACGCGTAACATGTCTTCAAGAGTTTGAATGGTTCTTTTACTTTGTCAGTTTGTCTGTAGGTGGTATGTTGTGCTCATATCCAACTGAGTACCCAAAGCTTTCTGGAGTGACTGCCAAAAACGCAAGGTAAATCTACTATCACTATCGAAGATGATAGAGACTGACACTCCATGCCTCAAGACCACTTATTTTAAGTAGAGTCTCATCAATCTCTCCACCGTATCAGTCTCCCTCATTAGTAAGAAGTGTGCAGATGTTGTGAGAAAATCAACGATGACCCAAATCGTATCGTAAGCTTGGTAAGAGTAAGAGTGTGAAGTTTACACGAAGCTACACAGTTTTACCAATTTTATCTTACCAATTTATCGTAAACTTCACACTCTTACCAATTTTATCAATTGACAATTGAAATGCCACTTCTTCCTTATCTCCCTACTCAAACTTCACACTCTTATGAGTTAGCCTGGTCATAGGCTTGGCGATTTTTGAGAAACCTTTTATGAATCGTTGGTAATAACCAGCAAGACCTAAGAATTAGCGAATCTTCGTTAGAGTCTTAGGTGCTGCCCAGTCCTTAATGGACTTAATCTTTGCAGGATCCACGTGAATGCCTTGGCTATCAATCACGTGCCCGATAAATTGTACTCTTGGAATCCAGAATTCACACTTTGAAAGTTTTGCATACAATTCCTCCTTCTTAAGTAATTCTGAGATTAAATTAAGGTGCTCTTTGTGCTTTTGCTTGCTCTTTGAGTAGATTAAAATATCATCGATAAATAAAATCACGACCTTGTCCAAGTATGGCTTGCACACCCTATTCATAAGGTCCATGAATACCGTCGGTGCATTGGTCAAATTAAATGGCATAACCTGAAACTCATAGTGACCATAACTAGTTTGAAATACAGTCTTAAGAATATCTTATTCACAAACTTTAAGTTGATGATAACCCGACCTCAGGTCGACCTTCGAGTAGACACTTGATCCTTGCAGTTGATCAAACAAATCATAAATTCTTGAAAGCGGATCACGATTCTTCACCGTCAGTTTATTCAACCCTCTATAATCAATGCACATCCTGAATGATCAATCCTTCTTCTTGACAAACAAAACCGGAGCTCCCCAAGGTGAGGAACTTGGTCTTATAAATCCTTTGTCTGAAAGCTCTTGCAATTTGCCAGTCATCTTTTGTATCTCTGAAGGAGCTAGTCTATAGGGTGACCGTGCTATAGGTACAACACCGGGTACTTAGTCAATTTAAAATTCCACTTATCAGGTTGGTGGAAGTCTAGGCAAGTCTTCTAGAAAATCCCGCACAATAGGTACATCCTCAAGTCGCTTCTCCCCTGACTTCTTCTTCATCTTCTTTTCAGTGATGTGTGCCAGAAAGACAAGACATCTTTTATGTATATACTTCTGGGTCTCGGCGCATGAGATGATGTTTAATCTAGACTCGCTTCTACCATCACTCCTATCACCTTAAATTTTTAATATTTCATTACCATAAGGGATACGAACAATCTTCTCATCACAAACGATCACGACATGGTATTTTGACAACCGAACCATATTGATAATAACATCAAAACTACCAAGTTCTACGGGTATTAAGTCGATGTTGAATGGGTAGTTTAACAAATTCATTAATGGTGACCACACTCGTTGGTGGATTGCCCTAGGGTGAATAGTGATGTAACTTGACTTTTTGGCTTAGAATTTGGTTTAAGATGAGGTTGACTCTATATATAAGGTGGTGTAAATGTCTACTTAGTTACTGTGCTTACTAATACAAATGCCCATGACATGCACATCTTATGTATACACACACAAAATTTTGCTTTTTAGGAATATTAGTAGAAATTGATTTTGACAAAAAAGTTTAGGTGACTACTCCCAGCATAGCATGGTCCTTCCTAAATTAGACATAGGTGATCAGGCTATGTATAATTAAGTACTAATGATACAATGCTCATTTTCATCAAACTAGCATTATGTTTCTTAGAGTTAAATGTTATAAACCATACTGTTTATAAGATAATATCCACAATGGTTTATAAAGTAGTAAAATATTTCATTAAGATGAAAGAAATGTAGTTTATAAAATGATAGTAAAATAGTTTATAAGATGACAGCAAAATAGTTCACAAGATAATAGCAAAATAGTTTATGAGCTGATAGCAAATTAGTTTATACGATGATAGCAGAATAGTTTATAAGATAATAGCAAAATTATTTATAAGATGATAGGAAAATAGTTTGTAAAACAATAGTGAAATGGTTTATAAGGCGGTAACAATTAAGGAGTGCAACGGACAAAATTGTCACGACACATAAAATAATAGAGAATTAAAAAACATCCACACAATACAAGGAAATTCATAGGAAAGTACTAATGCAAATCTTTTAGGGAATACAATCCAAGAAGGCCTCGACTTAGGTCTGACTATGCAAGGCAGGAAAAATCACTCCTTAAGCATTAGCCTTAATAGCCTTAGTAACTCGTTGGGCTACAATCTTCTCAATCTCCGCGAAACTCATTCTTTGTCTTATCGTCGACATTTTCTTCAAAATCGAACGGAGTAAAGAAAAATAACTTAAGTCAGGTTCTAAAGTCGTGTTTCTAAAAAATGAAATGTTATGAGGTGACGGTTTAAAGTCATGTTCGAATTAATCGGCATGTTTCTAGACGATGGGTCACGAGATGGCATAGGTGTAACAAAAGTATAGGATGGGTGTTCCAACTCGGAGTCGAATGGTGAGGTAACCAGTGGGATCGGCGGACTGTGGCAAGTTTCAATGTTATGTAAAACGGTATTATGTAAAGTCATGAAAAAGTTTTAAAGACCATTGTATCACTCGTATTGTCTTGGGAAAAGTCTAGAGACCATTGTGTCACTTACAATATCTTGGGAAAAAGTTTAGAGACCATTAATGTCTTAGAAAAGTTTTAGTTTTTATATAAATAAACTTTATATAAATCAAGTGTAAAATATGTGCAAGGCAAAAGTAAATGCACATATAAGGCAAATGGGATCATGTAATGGTTATGCATGCGAAGCGCTTATGATGTAAAATGTATGTAAGGCAAAGTGAACGCAAGCATAGGTAAAGTAAGCATGTAGTGTTATGCACATGAAATTTTTTTATATGATGCAATGTTTATGTAATGGTTATAGTTTAGGTGTAATATGCAACATAGTTCTCTATAACCTTGACTCTAGATACCAATCTCCCAAAATATATGGCAGTGAAAAGGTAACTGAGGGGCGTTACTTCATAATACATAAGCACAAGATATGAGAAAACGACCTCTATATGAGTCAATAAAAAGATATCCTCATTAATACGATTAAAAATAAAATAGTTTTAACAAGTGGTCCCATGAGTTTGTATCAAAAGAAAAACATTGTTTAAATACAATGAGAGTAGTTTTAGTGCGTACGAATTTCATGAAAAATAGTTGTGGGTGCAACATTGACTAGGATCTCATTTATGTTTTAATGATGACAAATAAACATTTGTAAAATGTAAAATCACAAACGATAGCCTAAATCCGCAAAACCAAACTTTTTTGTCTGGCGCGCTGGGCACGCTTCAGCGCGTGGCCAGCGCGCCACAGGCAATGTTTGTTTTACTGATTTAGCAATTGTCGGCTTTCCTCTTACCCGACATATGTGAAAACTTCAATAAAGGTATGTACATGATATTTGAGCATTTAGGAACACTTCAAATGAAGTTTAGACATAGAAAGGAGCAAAAAAAAATCCTTCCATTTTTACATAAAACGCCAACTCAAATCTTTTATCAAACTCCTCTAGCCAAGGCCAAAACATCTTTTTAACCCTAGTATGATCATGCTCTCAACATGTCAACAAACAAAAATAATCATTTTACCTTAATCCGGATCTACGATGATCTTAATCATATAACAAGCATTACTCCTGTTTTGGTTAAACCAAGTCAAAGGCCACTTTGCGTAAATGTATCCTTTCCCGCTATGGGATATGCTTTACTTACGATGCAAATCACTTAGCTTGTTTGCATCATATGATTAATGATCGAATCCATTGTTGCTCGGATTCATAATTGATCCTAATCATGTATCGGGTTTGACTCCTTTATTGGTCAAACTAGGTCAAAGGTTACTTTGCGTAAACGTATCCTTTCCCGATATGGGATATGCTTTACTGAATATGCAAAGCACTTAGCTTGTTTGCATCAAGATGATTAGTAATCAAATCTAATGTTGATTATTATAGATTAAAGTCTAAATGACTAATTGAGTTTGTGGTATTTGAAAGTTAATTATACTTTGACTTTTCTCACTTCCTTACCCTTAAATGTTTTACAAACTCATTTCTCACATGTACATGTCCTCACATATTCTACACACTCCTATAACCTACTCTTTTTAATCACTTGTTAATCCTTCTTACCTAACAAGTGATTTTATCTCCTTGTACACATACTTCAATCATCTTTTTCATAAGCCATCCCATAATCACATTTGCCTAATCTTTTCTTTTTTAATGGCAATGTGATTATTAACCCAAATCAATCCTTTGATTTCATCCTTAAACAATCTCAAACTCACACTTTCCATCCTAATCCTTATTACTTCTTACTAATCCTCTTTAACACATTTCAAACACAAACCACCTTCTCACACATAATCTTGTCTCACATAAACCTTCCCAACAATGCCAACTCATATTCCTTACACATGTACTTCTTGTATACCTTGTGTACCTTTGTGTCTCCAACATTCCTTACCAAAATCTTCCATATCATTTCAAAATATTCTCCACCACATACTCACTATTCATCTTCTTCTCCACACAATTCAAATTACACATACACACACTTCTTCTCAACCCTTGATCAAGACATATCATCAATCCAACTTCCCACACTTCTATCTTCTCAGCCATTTATTGTTTCTCAAACAAACACAACAAACACACTCTCATCTCTACTCTTGATCATGCCATCTCATCAATCCAAACTCCCTTATTCTATTCTTAACCCTTGGATTGATGCTACATCTCAAACAAACACAAACCATCTTCTAAACACTCTCTACTCACTCACATAACAAACATAACTCTCTCACAACCCTTAATCATGCCACTCAACCATATGTACACCTCTCATCTCAACCCTTCATTTCAAATGAGCTCAAGAGGCACCCTTCTATCTTATCATGTCACTTCATGACAACTCATTGCCAACCTATCTACAACTCACTTCTCTTATCCAACATGTGGTTAATTGAATTTGAAATTCAAATTCCTTTCCCCCTTTTCTCACCAAGCAAGGAATATTCTCTTGGTTTGTAACTAGTCCTTCTAACCGTTAATTGTATCCCAACTAGGCTAGTTACACATTTAAGGAATACCCAAAATGCCCCTTTTGATAATTCTTTTCTATTTCTACTTTATCGAACAAGCAAAACAATTTTAATACTTCACAAACATTTTATCAAATGGCTATTTGAGTTGGTTGACCTTGAGCATAAGAATGATGTAAGGTAATGTGTAAATGTTAATTGGGGGTTTAACAAGTGCAGGTATTTAAAACGCCAAAGTCCTAAGGAAAATCAATTACGGGAATCTGGCGCGCTGGCCACGCGCTGACGCTTGGGCAGCGCGCCAGGTTCAAATTGTTTTTCCTAAATTAAGACTCTTGGCCTATAAATACCAACCCCTGGCCTTTGTATTCCTCACCTCTTACCATTCTTTCTTCCTTACATTCTTCTTCTCCTATCTTGTAATTCTAAACATCAAAGTGTTCTAATATACTCATTCTATCATCTATTAAAGAACACTTCTCTGCAAGAGAGACACACAAGTACTTAATCTACACTTGTGTGTTAGTAGTCGAGGGTCTTCTTTCTTATACCCTTTCTAATAGAATCGAGTCTCTAGGTTTGTTGGACTTGATTCAAAAATCTTCATTCATTCTCAATTGGTTGTAAAGGAAGTCTTGTATCCGTTGGATCAAGACTGGATCATTGGGATCTAGTTGGGGTTTGGTAAGCTTCCAAAAGGGAAGTTGGTAGTGTTCCTAGTTGATCTAAGTGATCCTAGAGGTTAAGTCAAATCACGGGTTCTTAGGGGTGGATTCGGAGGGCGAAATACCATAGGTAGTAACTCTTCTGTGTGAGCACTTGTCTTTGTTGAAATCTGGTGGAGTTAAATTGTAATACGATTTGTAGTCCACCATAAGGATTATACTAGTATAGTATCGGAGTCGTGGATTCACAACTGGATGTATAGAAGGACTAAACCCCCTTCCCGAACTAGTATATATCATGGTGTCATTCTCTCTCTCTCTCTCTCTCTCTATATATATATATATATATATATATATATATATATATATATATATATATATATTCAACATCTACTTATTGTTTCATTGCTAAGTAGATCATCACACCACTCGGCTCTTTCAAGACTTGAAGTTTTATAAAATTCAAAGAAGTCAAGAAAACCATATTCACCTCACTCTACGGTTCTACAATCGATATCAGAGCTACTTACTCAAGTTTTCGAGCGTTAAATCCTTCCCGAGAAGTCGTTTTAAGTTGAAAACTTCTTTTTCAAAAATTCAAAATCCTAACTCCGATTTTTGAAAAAGTTAAGTAAAGATCCATAGATCAAGAGAACTATGTTGAGGGGTGTTCTATGCAAAGACCACTTTTTCTAGAAGCCAATGGGTTTTGATTTTGGAAAACCCACTTTGAGACTTACATTAAGTCCAAAGATATTAACTTATGGCAAGTCATTCAAATGATGATTTCTACTTCGAAATAGAAGACTCGGAAACAAAGATGATGAAGGATACGCCGTATGAACTTCTCAAGGATAATCAAAAGAAGCAACCCTGTTAGAGAAACAAATCCAAGATGACTCTTTACAACGCCCTACACGTAAATAGTATGAACGTGTCTTCATGTGTAAAACCGCCAAAGAAGTATGGCATACACTCGTCATCACTTACCAAGGCAATTCACAAGTTAAGAATTGCAAGATTAATCTTCTTACTCAAGAATACGAGAAGTTCTCAATATCACATGAAGAAACTATTGACAGTGGCTTCACACGATTCAATGCTATTGTAACAAGTCTTAAATCTTTAGATCTGGATTACTCGAGCAAGAATCACGTGAGAAAGTTTCTTCATGCTCTTCCATTGAAATGGAGATCCAAGGTGACGACCATTAAAGAAGCCAAAGACTTGGCTACACTTCCTATTAACAAGCTTATTGGCAACCTTAAAGTTTATGAAATGATCTTAGAAAGTAATGGTGTTACTTCTAAAACCATCAAAGAAAAAGTTATGCCAATAGCTCTCAAAGCTAACGTTAGTAGGGGTCAAACTAGTAATGATAGTGTATGTCAAGATGGAAGTGATAAAGACGAAGACGAAGAAGAAGAGTTCAACTCGATAGTGAAGAACCTTTAGAAGTTATTCAAGAAGGGTAATAGGTTTAAAAGAGAAAATCGCTTTGGTAATGGTGGAGATAGGTTTGATAGAGGTCATAGTAATAGGAGAAAAGGTGTTGGAAGCTCTAGAGGAAAACGTATTGTTATGGTTGCGGTAGCAAGAACCACTTCATTGATGATTGTCCGAAGGCGAAGATTAAAAAGGCGCTTATTGGTGGAGCTTGGAGTGATAGAGAAGATGGTGATCAAATGGAGAAGGACGCAACATGTCTTATGGCAATCGGTTCGCAAAAGGTAAATCTAAACCCTTCTTAATTTGATAATAATGAATTACAAAATAACTATAATGATCCAGTAAAAATAAATTTTGAAATCACTAAACCAAAGATTCATTATTAAAAGAACAATCTATTTTAGAACAAGAAAGAATACGATTCATTAACAAAATCAATGAAATCTAACTTGAGGTAAAGAAATTTGATAAAGCCAAAAATATGGTTGAACCTTGCTTAAGTTATGAAAATCTTACACAAGAGGTTGACTCTTTAACATGTAATGTATCTAAACATCAAGAGGAGTCATTGAGTATTTCAAAATTTAAAAAGAGTAGTAGTGTCTTGGATGACATGTTAAGTCATCAAAAATTATCTCAAGATAAGGAAGGTCTTGGTTTTTCAAAAACTAACAAAACCACTTTCGAGAGTCTAGGCAGACCAATAGTGTTTGTATAAGGGAGTCAAAACAAAAAATCTTGTTTTGATGATTTGTCTAAAGTCTATTCTAAACCGGTATTTACTCAAACTCGAGTCGACCATAGACCACTCTTCCCAACACCTAATTTGAAATCTTCAACCTCGTACAATCAAAGGCCTCCATTCCAAATAAACCTAACCTAAACAACCGACCATCTTTTCAAAGGAGAAAGAGTTCTTACAACAACCGAAGGTCTTCACCACATTAACATAACTCATTTCAAAAGAGAGACAACTCCTACCCAAACCAATGATTTTGTAAAACAAACTTTGGACCAAGATTTCAAAACAAAAATATTTTTCAATCAAATCATTGGTCAATATTTTCAAGGTTTGGTCTTGAGAGACTTAGCCAATTGCTTCATGACCCAATGATGCTTAACTTAGGAGTGTCTTATTCTAACACCAAAGGACCCAACAACCATTTGGGACCAAGTTTTTTGAGTTATATGTTTGTTAGGTATAAGCTAGAACCGGTATATTAGATTGTGGATGGTTGGTCTAAGCACATGACCGGTAATAGAAGATTATTTACTTCATATAAGGAGTATGATAGCATACACGAGTAACCTTTGAGGAAAGGGTATCGGTAGACAAAGCATCAATGGTGGATCTTTATCTCGTAGTCATTAAACAAAAATCGTCCATCAAAATCAAGTATGTTTATGAATATTTATGTGCTTTATATTGTAGTTGTCAAAAATGCCATGTGAATTTATTTGATGCTAGGTAGCTTATTTTTGCCACAACCTCAAAAGTTAGGTAAACATTGAAGCTTAAAGGCAATTAACTTAATGTTGGACTAAACATGCATATATGTTTAATGTAGAACTTGTGAAAATTTGATTGATATAAATGCATGAAAATACTTGTTAGTTTGAGAAATTGAACTTAGGAATGAAAACGAACGTTGTGTGCGGCATGCCTAAATAAACTCATCTTAAATCTTAAACTAAGATAAACCGGCTAAATGATTAAAGTTCTTACATTAATACATAACACCATGAGTCGTTTGCTCAATTACTTAATGCGTATATGTAAACGCCTAAATGAAAAATCATTTAAAACATATACAATAAATAAAATGCACGGTTATGTTGCTAACAAGTAGATGGTTGAAGAATATGTCAAAAATCAACAAGGTGAGAACATGAAATTTTCTCACATATCTACTTGTCATGATGAGTAATTAGTCATATTTATTTTGTTCACATGATTAAGTGTCTTTAAGAATACGATATGGTGTCATAAATTGAGAGTTTATGAATTATATGTGATTATATGCCTACTCGTTGTATTGATTAAATGATGATATTAAAAATGTGTTTACATGAGAAATATGTTTTGATATTATTTGCTTACATGCCTACTTGCCATGATGATAGTTGATTTGATGCTTATTGATAACATGTTAATTGTTTGGACATATATTAAATATAGTAGATCATGAGCTCACAACTCTAACATATTATCGTTAATATGATTCTAGGCGCTCAATTGCTTAATTTGAATTCACACCTTACCCACCTAGGTTCGTTTGCTAGACATGCATCTTCAAAAGTTAGGAAAAATAAAATTTAAAAATAAGGTCATTGGAGGAAATGTGTATGGTACACATCATCATGCTTTTCTAAGATTTAGAATAATCTAGACACTTTGAATGGTGCTTGCTTTGAATGCTATTAAAGCTTGATTTATGCGCTTACGAATTATGTAAAAGGCATGGAAAGGTTATGTTGTAGTTTTTGAGGTCACCATATAGGTGTTAACTTTAAGAGGTTGTATTAATCTAGGGGGAGAGTAATACACCTTGTTAATTACTAACTTAGGGATCCCCTCATGCCATAACTTGTCATTATTTAGAAACTTATGCTTAGGACTTTTGTATGATTGGCATAATTAAGATATTAAGTGGGCTTGATTAGTTTATACATACGTGATATGCCTACTCATCATTGGATGTAATTACGATTGAGTTACAAATAAAAATCTACAACCTAGATTTTTGAAAAGCCTTCTCACCTTAGGATTGTATATGAGTCAAAAATTATACTTACATTGTTGGTGAAAGTATTACACAAAACGTCTAAACATAATGCACTCAAAGTTGTATTCATATCTAAGTAGGATTTTGAGTATATGTCACAAATTAAGACTAGGCTCGCACGCACTTAAAAGTAATAAGATATCTATCCGTTCTTTCCTTGAACATATAGGTCTTAGGTCTTGCCTTACACAAGTCCCAGGATCGAAACATGGCTCTAATTTGAATATTTATTACGCTTACTTTAATATGTAACATATTGATGCATGATTGATAAATCTGTCTTATAAATAACTATGTGATAATGATTATGCATGTGATTGCTTGATTTTATCAACATTTGGATATGTATGATATGATGCTACGCTTGGACTAACCCATGTATTCAAATTTCCAAATGGTAAGCTAACACATATTAGACTTGCATATGTGTATATGTTTTGTTGCTTGTGTTGTTTTGTGTTTGCTTGTTGCTAGTTGTATCCAAGGACACCTTCGAATGTAATGCTCTTGACCTATGGATCCCCGCCTTAGAACAAAGGGGAGAAAAGATCTAGGGAGATCATGTACAATGGTATCTATTCCTCTCTTCAACAAAGATACCAACCTTCTATCTAAAGACCAAGATCCCGCCTTTTTGATTTGAAAAAAGGGGGAGAAAGAAAGCAAAACATTAAAGCTTAATGATCGGGAAAAGCAAGGAAGGAAAAGAGCCATAGAATACATGGAGCTATGTAAGACTCATAAGGTGAATACAATATACAAGCTTCATCAAATTACAAGGTCAAGATCAAGACGCGAACTTCATCAAAGGCAATCTTCATCTTCGTTACGTTTTGTAATTTTGTTTGCTTTCTGAAATATTATTTGTCATCATCAAAAAGGGGAGATTGTTGGTGCAACATGGACTAGGATCTCCTTTATATTTTAATGATGACAAATAAACATTCGTAGAATGTAAAATCATAAATGATAGCCTAAATCCGTAAAAGCGGACCTTTCTGTCTGGCGCACTCGTGTGGCCAGCGCGCCACAAGCGAAGTCCGTTATACGAATTTAGAAATTTTTGGCTTTCCTCTTATCCGACATATGTGGAAACTTCAATAAAGGTATGTACATGATATTTGAGCATTTAGACCTAGAGAGGAGCAAAACTAAATCCTTCTATTTTTGCATAATACGCCAACTCAAATATTTTATCAAGCGCCTCTAGCCAAGGATGAAACATCTTTCTAAACCTAGTATGATCATGCTCTCAACATACCAACAAACAAAAATAATCATTTGACCTTGATCCGGATCTACGATGATCTTAATCATATAACGGGCATTAATCCCGTTTTGGTCAAACCAAGTCAAAGGCCACTTTGCGTAAATGCATCCTTTCCCTCTATGGGATATGCTTTACTTACGATGCAAAGCGCTTAGCTTGTTTGCATCATAATGATTAATGATCGAATCCATTGTTGCTCAGATTCATAATTGATCCTAATCATGTATCGGGTTTGACTCCCTTATTGGTCAAACTAAGTCAAACGTCACTTTGCGTAAACGCATCCTTTCCTGATATGGGATATGCTTTACTAAAGATGCAAAGCACTTAGCTTGTTTGCATCAAGATAATTAGTGATCAAATCCAATGTTGATTATTTTGGATTAAAGTCTAAATGACTAACTGAGTTTGTGGTATTTGAAAGTTAATTATACTTTGACTTTTCTCACTTCCTTACACTTAAATGTTTTACAAACTCATTCCTCACATGTACATGTTCTCACTTATTCTACATACTCTTATAACCCACTCTATTTAATCACTTGTTAATCCTTCTTACCCAACAAGTGATTTCATCTCCTTCTACACATACTCCAATCATCTTCTTCCTAAGTCATCCCACAATCACATTTGCCTACTCTTTTCTTTCTTAATGGCAATGTGATTATAAACCTAAATCAATCCTTTAATTTCATCCTTATGCATTTTTAAACTCACACTTACCATCATAATCCTTATTACTTCTTACTAATCCTCTTTAACACATTCCAAATGGATGTAAAAAGTGCATTCTTGAACGGTTTTATCAATAAGGAGGTATACGTGGCACAACCTCTAGGATTCATTGATTTTGAAAGACTGGGTCATGTTTATAAATTAAAGAAAGCTTTGTATGGTCTTAAACAAGCACCCAAAGCTTGGTATGTGTTAGCCTTAAAATATGTTGATTAATACGGAATTACACTAGTTATCATTAGGCAAGACATGTAGGGAATAGAATTGTTAAGTTAGAATAGTTTCCCTTATCTTGACCTATAAATACCCCCTCTATACTTCCATGGAGGGGTGAGGATTTTGTATCATTTCACCAAGGTGTGTGTGTGTTCTTTCTCTCTCTAAAACACATACACATCTTACCTTTCTCTCTCTAAATAATACAATGGCAACTTATTATTTCTATCCTCCCCGACCTCTGGATCATCTTTTGTTAGTGAAATCTTATGGTTAACAATTGGTATCAGAGCTAACCGGGGGTGTATTGTATTTGTGCATGTTGTGTTTGTGGTTTTTGTTGTGGTTTAGAAAGTTTTGGCTTTTTGAGCTTATTCTACACACGGCTTTCTTAGTTTCTTTTCTCTATTTCTTTCTTATTGTTTAAACAATAAGCTTGTTTTACTTTTCATTTTTACACACGGCTTTTTGGTTTACAACAAAGATTAGTGGGTCACGTGTTATTTTTTTTATTTTTTTTGTTTTATTAAGGCTGTGGGTCACAAACGTTTTGTGTTTCTTTCAAGCAAACTCGTTTTGTCTCTTTGGTAACGATTTGCGTTATCTTCTTATCTTACCTTATATTCATGGGTTTCAATTGGTGCTTATTTGTTTTCTAAACAAAAAAAGGGGCATATTACAAGCATATACGGCTTATTTGAAGAGTTTAGTTCGTGGTTCATGACAAGTTTTGAAACAGTTTTCTCAAGCTTATTTTGAGTTGCTTATTTTTGGTGGTACACGGCTGAAAAGAAGAGGAGAAATAGGTGCGTTCAAGGTGTTTGAATTTTTGTCACTACCGATCTAGTCGCAAGCCAATGAGCCGATCTAGTTCAAAACAAGGGAGCCGATCTAGTCATTTCCTTCATGAACCGATCTAGTTATTTTCTTACAACAACCGATCTAGTCACCCTTCATGAACCGAACTAGTTGATTCTTTTGGGAACCGAACTAGTAAAAACACTTGCGAACCGAACTAGTCATAACCCTTGTGTGAACCGATCTAGTGAAACCACTTGAGAACCGATCTAGCAAATTTTCAAGTTGAACCGATCGAGCAAATTTTCAAGTCGAACCGATCTAGTTGCTTCACTTGAGACCCGAACTAGTTGATTCATTTGTAAGATTTCATTTGTGTAATCAACCACTCTCTTATTTTCTCTCTTTATTTCTCTCTAAAATTTCTTTATATCTTTTCTCTTATCTATTTTTATTGTATCAATGGTGAAGTGAAGGTGATATTGGGTTACCGAACTAGTTGATTTACTTGAGACCCAAACTAGTTGATTAAATCTTCAAGACCCGATCTAGAATTTTTTGGGTTTTCAGTTTCGAGTGTCGGTAATCTACGGGACTTATAACGTATACCGTTGCGATCGTGACATCGTTTCGATCATCGCGGTATATTTTGTTTTTACCGACGATCACCGTACGACTCCGCGAGACAAGATTTAAACACGTTAACATTTTACAACATTTAAATACGTAGATGATGAACAGATTGGTGGGAAAAAATGTTTATTAATGAAATTTTTTTGCAATTTAGCACATGCAGCCCCTGGACTTTAATCCAAGTTCACCCTTCGTCCTTTGTTGGTTTTTTAACCCTCTTTGTTAAGATATCATTACACCGTTGGTCCTTATTTCACATATTTAAGCCTTTAACCCTTCCAAGTTAACCGGTTTTGCACCGTTTGTCCTCGCTTGATCATTAATCTGTCCAAAAAAATCCCTCGTACTTCATAGTTCATCAATCAATTTAAACCAACAACGATTTTTTATTAATGGTTTTTTTATTGAATAAAATGCTATCACGGCAAGTTTAATTAGACAAATGTAGATCTGTTGACGACATTCAAACACAACATTTGTCTAGTTTAACGACATTCTTGAACAACAACACAACAAACACGATACATAACACTAAAAACGATCCGAATAAGATTCACTAAATGACAAACGGCTAAAGATTCGGATTACGATGACAAGTGATCACGAAGTTGATTTGGTATCCCTTATTTGAGATTGAAGTTGGATTTCACGAAGGCGTCTACTTATTTCATCATCGAGACTTCCTTCTATTTGCTACCCCTTTTCTTTAAACCCAATCTATCGATTGATGACTTGCTTGAACGTACAACGGTTATGATTGAGACTTGCATTATCTAGTTACCAGCAGTCAGGGGTGGTTGGTTGCAGACCTGGTTAACTATCACTTAAAGGAGTTACATTGTAGTACTCAGTGTCACACGCAGAAGACGATGTGGATAATTTCAAGAGGTGTTGTACTTCTTATACTTTTTTGGTTGGGTATAGAGTACTTATAGATTTAATCTTGCACCGTTCTTCAATCAACAACAGTGCAAGCTTAAGTAACAAATTTGGGGGATTTTACTTCATTTTCAAGTTTGGTATATTGGGTTTACTTCACCAAGTGATCACAGCAATAGCCGACATAATATGAGGTTGGTAAGTTAGCCAGAGAGTTTCAAGGTTGAAATGTAATCAGTAATTCTCACGGGATTCCAAGACAATGGTACTTCACAGTCTAAGTACAATTTTCAAAGTTCTTTAACGACATTCATATACAAGACATTGATTATACCAAGTTTTCTTGATTCTTGCTTCATTTCCTTTACATTTTCTGAAGACAAGAGGGTATTGCTTTGTTTGGATTTCAAGATTTGTGCTTAAGACAAGAACTTCTCAAGTATATGGGCGTACACGATAATGATGCTTCCGAGAGTTCACAACCATCATGGGGGAAAATGTGTACATCCGGGACTTAGTTGACTTTGATGTTACCATGTCAACTTCCAGGGCGAAGTAGTGTAGACTACTTTACTTAGCATGGTTTATGAAGTATACTGCTTATGTGAGAAGAATTGATGCTGATTTCTTACATGCACCCCCGAACGAATATTCACCAAGCCCTAATGACTAGAAGTAGTGGTCGTTGGTGTGGTTTGACTTCTACAAAATTCTGCTATGCACGTCAATGACAAGTAGAAGATTGTTCAAGCTACAACAAAGTTTCAGAATCTGCTTAAGATAGGGATGTTGGTTTAGGGGGAAGCTGATTTAGTAACTTCGCCAAAAAGGAGTCTATGAAGAAAGCTTTTTGAGACATGCTGGATGGATTGGGGGGAAGTTAATCCAGTTCATGCATACTACAATGGTTCCTGTATTAAGTATAAAGACATTGGAAGATCCAAGCTTGGAGTACCAGTTTTCAAGAAAGGGGAACTCAGAGAATCTTCAGCTTTTGGAAGACTTTACTTGGGTTGTATTTGTACATGATAGGAACATTGTAAGTAATTCCGTATGTCCACATATTAGGGGAAGATTGTTAGCCTTAAAATATGGTAACATATCCAGAATTACAATAATTTAGTTAAAGTGTGACACGTAGGGACTAATAATGATAAGTTACAATAGTTAGGTGTCACTAAGACTATAAATACCCCCTCCATACTTCCATGGAGGGGTGAGGATTTTGTATCATTTCACTAAGGTGTGTGTGTGTTCTTTCTCTCTCTAAAA
Source organism: Tanacetum coccineum (assembly GCA_026074375.1). Lineage (NCBI taxonomy): Eukaryota > Viridiplantae > Streptophyta > Magnoliopsida > Asterales > Asteraceae > Tanacetum > Tanacetum coccineum. Next base: position 27,095 of record BQNB010089729.1, read on the forward strand.
ACATACACATCTTACCTTTCTCTCTCTAAATAATACAATGGCAACTTATTATTTCTATCCTCCTCGACCTCTGGATCGTCTTTTGTTAGTGAAATCTTATGGTTAACAGTATGATATATTAAAAGCTTTCCTTATTAAACATGAATATAAAATGGGAAATGTAGATAACACTCTTTTTACTAAGAAGAAAAGTTCAAATCTCATCATTGTTCAAATATATGTCGATGACATTATATTTGG
>BQNB010089730.1:6914-27333 GCA_026074375.1 Tanacetum coccineum
TTGACATCATATAATAAGATATATTGCTTGATTCTCAATAAATGAAACAAATCTTCAAGCACAAAAACAAGATAAAATGATGCCCGTTTGAACCTTTTTGCAGTTGCAGACAACCCCCCACCCCAATCCCCATGCTTAAAACATTAGCCTAGTTCACTAAGAAATTAGAATCTGGTAACATAGGCACAAGTTAATTACTTTCACACTATATGTATGCATGTATGTGTGACATGGTAAATATATATACCAAGAGTCTAAGACCGAAAGAAATAGAGTTACAATTGTGACCCACTAAAAGAACATAAGAATTCAGCTAGAAATTATAGCTATAACTTAAAGCAAAATTTTGACTTAAAACTTGCAGTCGGCTCCTGACTTGATGAGTTTGCAGCTAACCAAATTGTCACTTTGAGAACCAACTTCGGCGGTTAACAAAGTACATTAACAAGCTACACATTATGTAACTAGCTAGGTGCTTTATTCTGATGTTTATTTCTGATTATGTCATTTTAAAACACACCCCTTGTAATGAACATCCAAACACGGCAAAAGATCTCTGGAAGGTAAATAATGAAAATAACAAGCAGAATTACCCGCGCGTTGCTGCGGGGCGTTAATTTTTCGCGTATCGTTGCCGGCCATTAACTTTTTATTTTTAATTTTTTAATTTTGCGTGGGTTTATTTTTTCGGTCTCATGTTTAATAATTTGATTTTTTTTTGCAATATTGGGCTTGTTTTGTTTTCAATTCGAAGATCTTTCCGTGGATATTTTTTGGTCGGAATGACTCGATAGATATGTGTTATATATTTGATAAATAAAGTTTATTATATAAAAAAATCGTAAATAGTTAGAAGCCGAGGGTACGTTTTGTAAATTTTCTTTTTTTTCCTATTTATATTAAACTTCAACATTTTTTATAAAATCGTGCGTATATCAGAAGCATTACAATATTGGGCTCGTTTTGTTCGCAATGCGAAGATCTTTACGCGGGTATTTTTTATCTGAATGAATAGGTAGATATATGTTATATATTTGATGAATAAAGTTTATTATATAAAAGAGTCGTAAATAGTTAAAAGTCGAGGGTTCATTTTGTAAGTTTTTATTTTGGGCCGGTTTTTTTTACTTGGGCCGCTGTTGGGCTCATTTAGCCCACCACATAAAACGACGTCGTTTCTTTTGAGTTTTGAATATAAGTAAATTTAGTGATCCACAAAATTTTGGGCTACTTTTACATGGGCTAGTAACCAAACTTAGTTCACAAAATTTTAAAAACTTTTGATTAAAAGTTAAAAACTTAGAACATGAGTACTGTTGTTAGACAAAAAAAAAATTTACTTACAAAAAAACAATACAATCTATTAAATTACTTGAAAAACCATTTAATCACTAACTTAATTCACTCTCACTTAACCCCGCGAACCTATAGTATACAAAAAAAATCCATCGCGCACGAAAATAAGAAACACAATGACGCTACTATACACCCCGTCGTCCGTTATGCGCGAGTAATCTCTACTCATAAAAGATTACATGATGACTTACTTTTAGTAATCCCGGTAAAGAAAAATCTTTTAAAAATATTTTCAAAGTTACCATTTAATCATGTTTGAACGAAAAGTTAGGTGTAATATCAAAATTCTGATTATGGTTTGAGATTGTCAGCTGATACATAAAAATTGTAGGCAGATGAATACTGCATTTGCTATCAAAACAGTGTAAAATAATCGTGACAATGTAACAAATATACATGTTAAACAATCTAAAAGTTTGTAACACAAATTAATAATCTTCTAATCCGGCGTTCAAAAAAAAGTAATAATCTTCTAATCGGTCAAATCTCTATTAAAACTGTCTTTTTTTAAAGAGTAAAGTGCATAATACATTCCTATGGTTTCTAAAAAGACTGTCTCATGTCCTTGGCCTATACTTCGCTCAAATTATATCCCTACGTTAGTAAAAGTGAGCCATCGTACATCCCTGAGGACGAACGGTGCAAATATTTAGTCATCATCACCCAACTGTAGTTTTTTAAACAGCGAAGCTTATAAAACGTAGTAAACTTCACAAAACGGCTGTAAAACTTAATTAGCGTTCAACGACGTTTATTTTCAAGGACCAACTTCTCATCTTTCAATCGTGCTTTCTTAAAAAAATTGTTCCTTTCCATAATTTCGCTCTTAAACTTTTGTTTTATAGATACATCAGGACTAGAGTTTGCGTATTTCATATATTGCAAGCAAGTAATCTAATTGGACAGTGATTTGTGTATTATTTAGAGAATTGGAGCATCCACCCGTTAAGTGTGGAGCGCTCTTTAAATTTCATTTAAGTTTATTTGTATCGTATTGATATGCAAAATTTTAAATTATCTTACCCAACAAAATTTAAATATTATGCTTTTCTTTGTACACTGCTCACGGGTCTGTTTAACCTTTGTGATAAAATCAGTTTTATATTTTGCTGTTCGTAACGACATTAACATGCAGGGTTCATAACAAGTACATGCATTATAAAAAAATGTCACGACGCGCGACAGCCTTATTACTCGTTTTAATCTAATGATGTACTTATTATTTAAGTTTTTTAGTTCTAATCAAATGTGTTTTTCTTTTTATATATAGCATAGAGCCATAGACACATGATTTAACAACAACGTAAAACCCCTAAAACTAATGGACTAGCACTAGCCAACAAACCTATGTAACAATTTGTTGTTATGTTAGGTCTTCATAATTTCGTCAGTCCTAGAGTCCTAGTCTCCTCCTAAAACTCAATGGATTACAAAAGAGTCAAAATAAACGTGCATTGGCCAAGGAGCGTATATGGATCGATCAAGAATTAAGCCCAAAGTCTAGATACTCAGATAAAGCGTTAATGACTAGCCCAATTTGCCTCACTGGGTTGCTCTTTATCAGCATTTCCAGGCTTCCAGCAAACCAAAAAAGCCCTTTTAAGTTTTAACAAGCAACATTACCCGCGCGTTGCTGCGGGCGTTAATTTTTTGCGCGTTGTTGCGGGGCTTTTTTTTGTTCGGGTTTGTTTTTTCGGTCTCATGTTTAATAGTTTGTTTTTTTTCATATTAAATGACAATCTTTTTTTTTCAATAAAGGGGATTTTTTTTTGCCCAGGCCAATAGAAAGTCGTAAACGTAATTTTTTTTTCTTCTTATTTTTGGCGAAAGAAGGGGGGGATTATAAAGTTTTTTTTTTTTGGGCCGATAAAGGGGATTTTTTTTTCCCAGGCCGATAGAAAGTCGTAAACGTAATTTTTTTTTCTTCTCATTTTTGACGAAAAAAAAGGAGGGATTATAAAGGTTTTTTTTTTGCCCGATGAACAGTAACCACCGGGAATAATTAAAAAAAAAGAGCCGGCCCAACACTGTAGCACTGTAACTAAATGAACAGCGATTTTGTGAGTGGGGCATGCGACATCGTATCACATTTTCATTAAGTATATTATAATACCAATAACACTATAAAAAATACCTCATTCACTAAAAAAAAAAAAAAAAAACCAATGACATTCGCAGGTGGATTGGTTAAAGGACGAACGGTGCAAATTGGTGGCTGCGCCATCCAAAAATAACACAAATGGCGGACGAACAATTAATTGCACCGAGCACTCAGGGTTTCAATTAACACAGCCGTTATACTTCTAAAAAAGTAAAAAAGTAAGCCAACCCCATAAATATCGGGTCTAAACCAAATCTCCCGGGACAATATTGACCATCAAATATTGACTTGTACAGAGAGACATCACCAGCAACAAAACACTTCACACCTTTTCCCCTTTCCTTTATCTCTCTATCTCTCACTCCATAACCATCACAACCACCACCATCATCAAAACGACACCGTTTCACTCACATATCCATAACCCATAACCAGATCTACTATAAATAAACCACATTTCACAATCACATTATTATATAAAAAATGAGCTCAAGTCAATTAAAATCAACTTCATCTTCAACGACGTCGTCTTCGAAACAATTCGTTGATAATTTAAGCTCACCGTCAGCTTCTTCTGTTATTAGTAAACCGAATTTTTATATTTATTCGCCGTTAGGTTATCAGAGATCCAAAGAGAATGTTACTGTTACTGTTCGCTTTAGGCCTCTCAGGTAACTTTTTTTTACCGGTTATAGTAAAAAAAAAGCGGTAATCATTCTACGTAATCGAATTGCGGTTAAAATTAAGTATCTGTTTTTTTACTGATTGTTTTTTTTACCGATTATATATATATTTAATACGAAATAGTTACTGATCATAGTAAAAATAAAGTTATTGTTTAGATATTTTTTACGAATTGTTCGTTATCGGCTTCTCAGGTAATCGAATTGCCGTTAAAAGTTAAGTTAAGTATCTGTTTAGATATTTTTATTACAGAATTTGTTAAAAAAAAAGCGGTACCAAAATGTAGGTAACCGAAACAAAATGTAGGTAACTGAAAATTGAGGTAAAAGAGTTATTAACTATACAGAGCATCTGTTTTTACTGATTATAGTAATAGTCACCGATCATTTTTTTAATCTGTTATAATCTTTTTTATTTTTGTTTTTACCGATTATAGTAATGTGATGTTTAAGTATTTTGTTAGTACTAGTTACTGGTTATAGTAACTAGAAGTAAAAAAGTAGGCGGTAAGAAAATGTAGGTTACTGTTTGTTTTCGGCTTCTCACGTAATCGAATTGCGGTTGAAATTTATTAATTATATACTCCTATATTTTTACTGATTAAAGTAATAGTTACTGATCATTTATATCATATACAGTAGTATCTGATTTTCCGATTATAGTAACTTAATACGGATTTATTTGTTAGTACTAGTTGCTGATTATGGTAAAAAAAATAAGCGATAAAAAAGGTAGGTTGCTGTCTGTGCAGTAATCAAATTGCAGTTAGAAAGGTTTTTTTCTTCGTATTTGTCAAAATACTTCCGTTTACGTTACTATAATCATTTATTTCTTTTTGTGATATTTAATTATTTATACTTAAGTTTTACCAACTACAGTAACTTAATACGAAAGTGTTGGTTAGTATTAGTTACTGATCAAAGTTAAAAAATAGGCGGTAATAAAATGTAGATTACTATTCCGTTTCGGCCTCTCAGGTAACCGAATTACGGTTAAAACAGATATAACTCATTACTTCATGTTACTATGACGACTAAGTAGTACTACTTTAATTGGTAAAACATATATGAACGATATGAATGATCATTAACTATTATTAATATCAGTAAAAACAGATGCAAAATGTAGGTATTTACTATTTGCGATACTTATTGTAGTAGGTTGCTATAACAGGGGAAACAGATAACGTAAGCTCAGTTGATCAAGTTGTGTTATGAAATTGTTGGTTATATCTGTTTTGCCGGTTATAGTCACGAAGTACGAACGTAAAAAAGGCGGCAACAGAATGTAGGTTATTGTTAGTAGTAATTATTCTAGTAATTTGCTACAATAGGTGAAACAGATAAGGCTTGTTGCTAGTGTATGTAAAGGTGATGAATATATTTATTATGATACTTATAGTAATGAAGTACGGAAGTATTTGTGTGTGGTAGTTACCGATTGTAGCAACATGAAGGAAACAGCTGTTGTAAATGGTAACAAAATGTAGGTTAATGTTATAGGTGAAACCACAAAACATATAAGGCATGTCGCTATAATAAGCTTAGGTGATGGAATTGTGGTACGATATTGTTGTTTATATCTGTTTTATTGACTACAGTATGGTGGGACGGAAGTATTTATTAGTACTTATAAGTGGAAATGTTGCTATGATTGGTAATAACACACTGTAGTAGGTTGCTATTATAGGTGAAACAGAAAAGGTGTGTTGCTATTATAAGCTCATGCGATGAAATTATGGTACACATTATTGTTATATTTGTCTTACCGATTATAGTAACGTAATACGAAAGTACTTGTTAGTAATCGCTACCGATGACAGCAACATTAAGTAAAAAAAAAAGGCTGCTGTAATGCAGGTTGGTAATAGTTACTACGTAGTATAATAGTTGAAGCAGATAAAGTGTGTTGATATTGTAAATGATTGAACTTACTGTCATTATATATACTGTGGTTAATTTTGATGTGAATTGAATTGACTTTTTTTTTTGTGGAATAGTCCGAGGGAAATACGGCGAGGGGAGGACATTGCGTGGTATGCGGATGGAGAAACTATCTTACGGAATGAGGAGACTCCATCGATAGCTTATGCATATGGTAGGGTTTGGTTATGGTTATTTGTTAATGGCCATGACTCGTGAGTTGTGGTTTAAATTGGAAATTAAGAAATGTAGGAAAGTTTTGAACCAGATCAACTGTAATTAAAAGTCTAGACCTTAGCATCTGTATTGCCAAAGTTAGTCACACAATTGATTTCTTGCTGATAGATGATCTACAACAAAAAGTGTTGCAAAGGGAAGCCAAACCAAACACAATGCTAATCCCTTAGGGCAAATGATTTAAATAAAATGCACAGTCATACTATCAAGCCCAGACTCCAGTGTATATGAGAAAATCATTAAAGAGAGGATGAGTTGTATTTTCTTTTTTCTTCTCGTTGGGCGTAATATCACTACGTATATCTGAAAGAAGTTAGAACTCTGCTGGAATTGGCTTACTAATTGACATTTCCGAAAATAGAGGTATGTCACAGTAGCTACCGGGGAACCAAAAAAGGTAGGCGAGATCTAATAGAATGAGTGCTCATAATTGTTAGAAAAAATTGGAGACGAACCCTCCAAGTATAGTTTTGTCACAGGGTTAGTTTAGTGTTCTATTTTTCCCCGTTGCTCTCATTATGAGATTAAGTTTGCTTTGTGTGGGGAATGAGATTAAGTTTGCTTTGTGTGTGACTTTTAGAAGTCTGATAGACCTAGCTTAATTTGTTCTTCATGCAAACGTGATTACATATATTACATATATCATTTTAATATTAGGGATCTTCCTAATTTGGCTTTTTGTGAGGTTCATACATCTTGACTAGTAAGTCTCATTTTGTTTCTTTTTCTTGTCATAATTTGTATATAGATCGGGTGTTTGGGCCTACAACCACAACACGCCAGGTGTACGATATTGCAGCTCAACATGTTGTTAGCGGTGCAATGGAAGGCGTTAATGGTATAGCTTTTTTTCTTCCTTTTATCATATGTTAAAATAACTAGAAGTCTCTAACAGTCAATAACCATATTAAAATAGCAGTAACGTCAACGTGCTTACTTTGTCCAAATAGTATGTGGTAGTCTGGTTGATAATTTTTCATATAGTTTAAATTGTTCATCCGCTATAGATACTTTAGGTATTAACCTTTTCACAAGTGCTTTGCGTCTCAGTCTTGCACCATTCTTGGTTTGTCTTTAATAAAGTATCGTTTTGATGCTATAATTTGACTAATCATACTCAGACTAGTCTTGATTCTCATTTTATAGATGGTGATCCACAACCATTTGTTTTTAGCAATTCTTTCTTACTCATAGTATGCTGTTGCCTGCACTTCAATTTTGCATTATCTGTTTCAACCCAGGAACTATTTTTGCCTACGGCGTGACAAGTAGTGGAAAGACTCACACTATGCATGTAAGTTTATCACCTTTTTTTGTTGCCATTTTGTTACTCAAGTATTTTATGCTGTTTAATGTTGTAGGTATCTGTTTCATCAAGCTATTAGTCTTGTGTTATATGGAACCCATATGTGTACTAGTCAAGATATATGAACCTCACAAAAAAGCAATGGAACTTTACTGTTGTTGCGACGTGAACTTACAATAATAAATTAATTGATGTTTTAGTCAAGAAACAAAATTTAAAAATACCAGAAATATGTTCCGTGAGGTTCTGATTGTTGCGACATGCACTTACAATAATAAATAGCTGTCATTATTCCTCATTCATCTCTAGTACTTGTTCACTCTTACATCTCATTGTATTTACTTTGGTATCTTGATCTACACAAGACAGGGTGATCAAAGGTCCCCGGGAATTATTCCGTTGGCTGTAAAGGATGCTTTTAGCATCATTCAAGAGGTATGCTTTGCTGAAAGTTCCGCTACCTGATATCATTTTGAACATGTTTCAACAGGAAGATGTAATTATCTGTGTTTACTTTTCAGACGCCAAACCGTGAATTTCTTCTCCGTGTCTCGTACCTGGAAATTTACAATGAGGTGAGAAATCTCTTCATTGGTTTACTTGTTGAGGCTTGCTGCATAATAGAAAAGAACCCGGCCTGCTATATATGCTCCTACAAGCTCCAAAAAAACAGTAGTCTTGACTCTGGAAATGGTCGAACATATAGTCAACAGTAAGCCTGTGACAGGCGTCATGTGTCATGATTAGATGGCTCTTGATTTCTTGTTTTTTTAGCGTCACCATGTGAACCTTTGTATCAGTCTATCCCGTATCGTTTTTTTAGCGTCACTATGTAAACCGTTGTATCAGTCTATCCCATAAGGCTAATACCACTACATTAATTTCCTTACCAGTTAGAATAGCTGTAGCCTGTGCAACCACTTTAGGTCTAGTCTTCAATGGCTTTGTTTATAGATAGATATTTTTGGTTTTTAGTAATATAGATGTTTCAATTCTTTGTTTATTTCAGGTTGTCAATGACTTGTTAAATCCAGCAGGACAAAATTTAAGAATACGAGAGGATAGTCAGGTAATATATGTATATCACATTCTGATACTTTTTTTATACATGTATCTATAGAACATCAATTCCCGTACTTGTTGATACTTTGATGACGTGTATGAGTGTTTTTCCATTCTGGATAATATTGGCTTGCAATGGAACTTTACTGTTGACTCAACCTATACAAGCTATTTGAGCACATTATCCACATAACTCTAGATGGTTTTGTGCAATTTTTTGGATGGTCTGTTAGTTTTACCATCTCTTTGTAAATATTGTTTTAATTGAGTTTTGCTGGTCTATAATCTCGAGGTTTTTATATGTTACATGGTAGGTACACTGGAAAAACAGAACCATATCCTGATTTATCTTTGCTTGTCTATTTGGTGGTCAAACTAAGTCCACGGGTTCAAGAAGCTGAACACAACATTTTAATGCAGAACCTTGAATGTTAATAATATTATTTGCATTTTAAGTTAGACTATAAGCTCTTTTCCTAAGCGCCAAACTTATAACTTCTTTTTATGATTTATTACTTTGAAAACTGTTTTAACGTGAAAGAATAACAAAGGTTCTCCAATCATTTACACTTATTTAAAGGGGTATAGAATTTCAAGAAGTTTTGATGAACTCTGAGCCTGCTTAAGAAAGAAGGGTTCAGAGTCTGAATATATCAGTGTCTTGTAAGCCAAAACTTCGTAAATTAGGTTTCATGAGTGCCTAGATTAAAGTCCGACTTATTCTAGGTAGCGTTGAATCTAGTGATGCTCATCATGAAGGATAGGTATTAAGTTGCCACATTTTATGGCTTCTTAGCATAACAACAATATTGTTAGCAGTTCTCTAGTTACTTCCGCAACAAGAGAAAATCGTGTAGTAATCTAACTAATGAGTAATAGTGTTTGAAGTTTCATTAAAAATTGCAACCACGATTAGTCTCACCTTGAAAATTGACACTAGAAATAAGTGGATCAAGCATGCCGATAATATGTTCGTTCTGCATTTATGGTCATATAATACTATAATGTACTTCTTTTCTTTGTATTTGACCACTTCCAAAAGCTTCTTAAACGGATATAGAGCAATCCTTACTCGACATTTTAAATATAACTGGTCCAAAACCATGTGATCTGGCATCGTTTACGTAACCCACCGGCAGTCTTTTGAGTTTTGCCTTGTCGACCCTTCATATTGTTCAATTTTACACTTCCATTATGTTCACGATGGCATATCATACCTGCTTTTCCAACCCCGTATATAATAATGCTACATCTATTAAATTCCCAAATGGTAGTCAACGTAACTAGTTTGTGGAGTAATTGTTGCTTGCAGAGAGCCTTTGTTGAAGGAATCAAGGAGGAAGTGGTGTTATCTCCCGCACACGTTCTTTCTCTTATTGCAGCTGGGGAAGGTATTTAGTCTGGGCCTTACTTCCAGATCTTAGTGTTTTCAGTTGATTATGTATTGCATTTCATATATTCATGTATCTCAGCTACTACAGATCAGTCCTTTACTAAACACTTGACTGTCCAATTTCCTTTTTATGGTTGCATGAAATTGTCAAAGTTTTATACCCTTTTTTATGTTGTTTTGCTTAAATTTATCTTGTTTTCCTTTTTGGCTAGGTTTTTATATCATGATAACGTGAACACTAAAAATTTGGTAGAATCGACTTGAAACTATTTCTCTTTAATCAATGACGTGGTGCAGACATGTAATCTGTGAATATTGTCATTGCCGTGCATCATGTGTGTCCTTGCTTGTTGTATGTATCTTAGAACTGGATTTATTGACTGAAAACTTGCATTAATGTTCTACAACCTGCAATAAGTTTTGCTTACCTATCCCCTTCTGCACCTATTTCAAGCATTGCATGTGTTGACGTTTGTTTATGTGAGGCTACTTTATCCGTAATTCGCTGGCTTTTGCTTTCATATTTTGGAAATTCTGACTTTCCTTTTGTTCTTTTTTTTTGGTTTTTTTAATTACAGAGCACAGGCATGTCGGGTCAACAAATTTTAATTTGCTCAGCAGCAGAAGCCACACCATTTTTACTTTGGTAACTGTCCATCTACTGCAATATTGAAATAGCTATTAAAGTTATTGCATAATAATAAGTCTATACTATTCTATAACTCACTTGCTATGCTTCATTTTGTCATGGAAACACCAGACGTTGTGCTCATAATAGGCACAAGGAAACACGGTATATGACTGTTTATAGGTTGCACATATTGTCATGAAATCTAGTGGACGATGCATAATAGGTTCCCTGTCCGTGCAAAATTTCTATCTAAACTGTTCTTTGTCCATCTTTATTTGATTTTATTTAGTGAAGTCAATTTTTCTATAATTCTATTAAACTTGAGGCATTGACTAGTCGCATTAAGTTGGTGATCTTCAGCATGCGTTTGGAATATGAGTATTTTGTCTTGTGGTGCATTCTTTCTTTTCCACTGGTTCATTAAGTGTGTGTTCCTGCTATATGTTGCACATAAGTTAGCTTTTGTCACTTGTTTTATATGTCCCAAAATTTATAAGAAGTCTTCCGTGTTTTATATCTATTTTTATTACCACCCTTCTTCCATTTACAGCCTACAAATGTTAAGAGGGGGATTTTCTTTCTTAGTTTGTAATTGTTTGCTATTTATTTCTTAAGTATTAGACGAATTTGGCTCTCAGTTTGTACATGTTTTCATATTCTTTTACCATTTAACAGACAATAGAGAGTAGCCCTTGTGGTGAAAGTGGTGAAGGCGAGGCTGTTAACTTTTCACAGCTGGTATGTATCTGAACCCATTCTTAGACTTGTTCTACGTGCTATTTCTATCGAAAATTGGTTGTAACTGGCCCAGGCTTGCTTTATTTATATTAAACTCTATTATATTTACTAGTGGAAACTGTATAAGTGGTTTCATACAACCTTTTTCTATGCACTCGTTGATGCATGCATACATGTTTTTCAGTTTGGTTTAACCACTTGTATTTCACTTTCAATTGCAGAACCTCATAGATCTGGCTGGTTCTGAGAGCTCCAAAGCTGAAACCACTGGTGTCCGTCAAAAAGAAGGGTCCCTCATAAATAAAAGTCTGCTAACTCTTGGAACTGTGAGGCCTCCATCATTGCCATTATTTTATCAGTGTAATATTACTCTACAAATGTTGACTTGTAGTTTTGCTACTGTTAATATTTAACTCAGCCTGCAACCCAGCCTACTAAAATTAATGGGACGGGAAAGAGAAATAGATATCACCATGACAAGCTTATACCTTTTTATAAATGTTAGTCAATTACTTTCACCAAGGGACTTGATCAATGTATCTGAAGTCCCGTTGCTAGAATGTTGCTAGATATTACGCTTTAGGATTTTAGGTCTCATCGTGTCTAGCTTATGGTTATTATTTTGTTAGACCATTTTCCTTAGATTTATCACATTTCCATGCTTCCTCTTTTCGAATGGCGCATGCAGGTCTAGAATTATTTTAATAGGTTTAAGGGTCGATTTGTTGTCACTCTGAGGGATAGATCAAGAAGCTAGATTAAATTCTCTCTCAAAATTAGGAAAGCGTTCCATTGACGATGCTTGTTTATACGCCTTTTTTATAGAAATGGTTAGTCATTACTTTCACCAAGGATCTTGGATCAATGTATCTGAAGACGGCGAGTTGCGAGAAGTGTGTGTTTAGACTTATAGGTGATCAACACCGTGATAGCTTTTTGGTTGTATTTTTACCATTTTCCTAGTTTGATACCCATTTCATACATCCTCTTTACAGGCGGCATTGTTTTGCTATATTCTATTTTGGGATTATTACAGGGGTCTCGATTTGGGTTTCCTAAATGACGAGGATAAAAGCTAATTAATCAAATTTGAACTGGGTCTCATTGGCGTCATATGTTCAAGTAGAACACGAAGTTGCCATCTATGAAGTTGATTATTAATAGTGGATCATTTGTGTGTTATAAGTAATACAACACTAATACTTTTAATAATGTTTGATAAGTGTGAAAAAGAAGAGGCCAAAAAAATGTTTCGGGATCAACCGCCAACATGACCCATTCTTGGACACAAAAAAATCTTCAACCAGGTTTGAAGTTTGACACTTAAATGCCCATTTTTCCAAATTCTCGCAGCTATCATTTTTACATTGTGACTGGGATTGAAATCTAGTTAGATATTGAATAATTGGGGCTTCATTGTAACGCCTTGGTTTTTAGGCTTAGGGACTGTTACTTATGCAGCTATATAAGTATCGCTTTGCGCAAGATTTAAGAACCTCGCAAATAAGAAGACAAATCATCACGAATAGGCCGTCTAAACAGTTTTATTACCCACTTTTTTGGAAATAGCTTGGGTTTATAACAATAACAATCATGTATTGTTTTATTTGTTTTTGCTCTATTTAGGTCTGTTTCGGTTTCTTTTTATTGGATCTCTTATGTTTTGCATACATCAAAAATATCACATGGGGTAATATCTACAAATTAATTCCCTAGCTGGAAGAGTTTCGCACTACGTACAGGGACTCCGCATAACGGACCATAGGCTTCTTCATTCTTCATTAAGGTGGGTCATGGAAGAGTAATCAGTAAGTCTGGAACATAATCATGGTGCAGTTAACCAGCACAAAAATAGTCTCTTGACTGAGAAAGCAAATCTTGGTCTTATGGAACCATTAAACCATTTTGTCATTTGATACCATAATTTAATCGTTTTCTTTTTCAGTCATTTGCCATGTTAGTCGGCACTCAACGCAGCAATGCAGAAGTAGACACATTGGCATCACTTTATTGTTTGAAGATCCGTTGCAAAAACCACTTGAGATTCTCAAGTTGCTCAAAACAAGGTTTGGACCAGTTTTCGTCTTGTGCAAGATACAATAGTTTTTGTTTAGGTGTTTGGTATAAGAGAATTATATAGTTAATTTTGCAGATCGTTGACGAGAAATCCCTTATAAAAAAAAAATATCAAAATGAGATTCGATTGTTAAAAGAAGAGTTGGAACAATTAAACTGGTGGCACCGAATTAGTTCCTCATTTAAAGAATAGCAATAAAGATGATCTTTTTCACCTTAAACAAAAGGTACCATTATCGCTAAATATTTCTTGCTCTTTTTGGTTTTCCTATTTGATAATATATAGAAACTTCTGTGTTATTTCATGAGGATTTTGTTTTTTTTTGTTCCTATAGATGAATAAAGATATAGAGATGTCAAGGCGAACTGCAGTCAAGATCTGGAGGCGAAGAACAAGGAAGCTAACAGTAGTAGCGTTTGTTAAATCGAATATCAGGAGCCTAACAAAATTTAATTTCTAGTTTCCAGTAACAAATTCATCCCAAGCATCTGGTTTTCTATCGCACTGTCCTAAGGAGAAGGACATACTTTGGAGAAGAGAGGTAAGTGTTGCAATGATATGTTCTTTCTTCATTTTCAAATCTTTTGTGATAGGTGGCAGGATGCGTGGGTTGGGTGTCGATAGGTTGTAATACTGTTTGATTGACATGGAATCACTTTAAGTATGGGTGTTATAATATAGGGGTGTCAAGTGGTGTACGACTCCAAACATTGTTTTTGTCGCAATCTTTTTAAAAATCTATGTGCAGATAGTTGTATCATCAAAATTTTGAACTTAACTCGCCGTAATAGTCTAAATTGGACCAACCTACCCTTTTTATCATTCTTACAGCACAGAACTTACCGGTAATAGTTCTTCGAGTTTGTAAACACTGCATCTAGTTGACACATGTGATTCTTATATAAATAATATATTTGTGGAATAAATAATATATTTGTTGCACGGATATATGTGAATCATACTAATGCAATGAAAGTGATATCTTTGAATGGTCAGCTCGCATATCTCCCCCAGAGAAGGCGTGACTTAAGTTTGGAAGATGAAAACACTGAGTTGTATGTTTCGCTTGACGGAAGTGCAGAAACCAACAATGATGTGCTAAAGGAGGAGAAAAAGATCAAGAGGCCTGGATTGCTTAACTGGTTAAAGCTACGGGTTAGTATCCTATATTCAGCTCATTGTGTATTAGACTTGTTTATTATTTTGGCTGTTATTATAGACGTATAGTGTATTTGTTATTTTTCGTATGCTTGAACGTGAAGTTCTCTGTCAGCATTAGATCATTTTATGATCGCGCTTACAAAGTTATAAGTTTTAACTTGCTAATTTCTGTAAAATGTCTATACCTTTCACTAGAAACGAGAAAGTGTCTCTGGGGCTTTGACCAGTACAAGTGATAAATCAAGTGGAGCTAAATCTATCAGTCCACTTTCAACGCCTTCAGCGGGTAATCGTAATCCCGTTATCGAACATTCACACCCTTTGCCTACAGAATGCACATCTTCCGAGTACTTATCAGATTCCAAACAAGATCAGCAGAATAATGAGGATAACTTTTCGCCACAAGACACTCCCCTGGTATCTCTTTTGTTATTTTTTATTTTAGAAGTAGTAAGATCATACAAATACAAGAATTTATATACTGAAGTTCATTTATTATGCGATAAACAGACTAGCATCAAGACAATAGATCAAATTGATCTCTTGAGAGAGCAACAAAGGGTTTTGTCTGGTGAGGTGGCAATCCATTTAAGTACTCTAGAACAGCTGTCAGACGAGACAGCGAGAGACACTAAAAAGGAATTTTTGAATGTAATAACTTATATCCTTGACTAACAATTGATTTCTGTTAGTATACCAGTGATTATAACTTTTTTATAATGTTTAATATGTAGGTTGAGATAACCAGATTGCATGATGAAATTGAACGGAATAATGAACAAATCTCTCTCTTGGAAGGCCATATTTCTGATTCAGACACATCATCACGTCACAAAATGGATGAAGTTGAACAATCACGAGTGAGTGCTACCACATCTTATATATGTGTGTTTATTTTACCTTCCCTTTAAGCTCAATTTCACACCATATGCAGTCTTTTCTCGAGCTAGAAGCGCAATTAAACGAAAAGTCCTTTGAGCTTGAGGTATTTCGTCAATGCAAGACATTAAACTATTATTAATCTGTTTCGCTTTTTATTGCATACAAGACGTGTCTAGACACTGATTCACCAATTGGATGTTCTACCATCCCTTTGACAGGTGAGAACAGCAGATAATAGAGTAATTCAAGAACAACTTGACCTGAAGGTATACCATTGCATATAATCTTCTTGAAACCACTGTAACATATTCATTTTATCGTTTGCTGATCTACCTTTATTTATTTTTTAACTCTACCAGATCAATGAATGTGAAGGACTCCGAGAAACGATTGCATCGTTGAAACAACAACTTTCAGATGCACACGATTCAAGAAACCCACATATAGAAAAAGAATTTGCAAAGAGGGAAGATACAAAGGAAGATTTGCTTCGGCAGGCTCAGGTTTGTTTCTCATTTGCATGCTGCATAAGAATTGTACAAGTAGATGTGGTAATTCCGACCAGAGGCGGAGCCAAGGCAAGCCTAGGCGGTGCCCGGGAACCACCTTAGGATCCAAAATCCTTTATTTTTTTTGGGTAAAGGGTTTTACCCCGGTAAATATGAACCAAAATCCTTGAGAGCTTATATGTAAAGAAAATTTGGGACCTACCTTAAAATTGCACAAGGAACCACCTTAGGATCCAAATTCAGAAAGAAAGAAAGAAAAACCAAAAGAAAAAATAATTTCGGCCAAATACGTCGCCGGAAATCAACAAAATGATGAAGAAGATGATGCAGGCACCACTCTAATTTTTGATATAAGGTGGCAGAGACTTTTTAGCTTAAAGACAAAATGTTGTGGAGTAGTATTAAACAAAGTATATTTTTTTACCAATAGTACAAAGGATATAATAGTAAAATTGAAGTACAAATCCTTAAACACAACATACAACAAGAGCGTGAAAAAGAATCCAGCCAAAGTTACATATGTGATTTCATTACATTAAAAATAATCATAAAAGATCTGTAAAAATTTTGAGTGATGCATATTATTTGGCAAGTCAGTTTTTGTTTATGGGGTGTCTAATTACGTTATTTTTGGGCTTAAATCCATAAACTAAATTATTTTGGTACGAGATTATCAATTTGGTAAACCCATAAGCCGAATACAATGAATTTATAAGCCTTTTCAAGTTTATATAATCTCATAGGGTCGAAAAATAAGCTAACCCCTAAATTATATGTAATACACTAACCCGACCTGACCTCACCCATTTGAATGATTTACCCGATGATTTTGTAGCCTCGAAATAAAGGAACCACCTTAGATTTCGTTCTGGCTCCGCCACTGATTCCGACCCTTTTAATCAATAACGGGTTGTTTTAAATCTGCCTTTTTCTATAATGGATTAAACGGGTGATAACAAAACAGATTAGCTGATAGCTATACTAGTCAAATGGGTTGAGAGTCATCTGTATATCATTAAAGTAATAATTGTAATCATATTCGCCATTAACTATTTATAACTAAAATTTATCTGATGAGGTCAATCTGAATACACCTACTTAATAATTTCCATTATGATCTGTAGCTATTTGTATATGTTACCTGCCCGACTTACCTGTGTTGCTACCTATTATATTAAAAGACTTTAAAGTGATACTTTCCCGTATTAATTAGGCCTATGAGATAGAAGAACTCAGACAGAAAGTGACGGAGCTAACTGAATCAAAAGAGAAATTAGAAGCACGAAACAGAAAGCTGGCAAACGATAGCTCATATGCCAAAGGATTAGCATCTGCTGCTGCAGTCGAGCTTAAAGCTTTATCTGAAGAAGTTGCTAAATTAATGAACCAAAACGAGAAACTAACTGCCGAATTAGCCACTCCAAAATACTCACCAACTCAGCGTAAAGCAACAGTTCCCACTAAGAATGGAAGAATCACAAGACCGAAAGAACAAAGTCCTACTCAAATGGAATTAAAACGAGAACTTGCACTGCGGAAAGAAAGAGAGATTTCTTATGAAACGCTGATATCTGAAAAGAATCAAAGAGAAATGGAATTAGAAAGAAGAATAGAGGAGTCAAAACAGAGAGAAGCGTATCTTGAAAACGAGCTTGCAAATATGTGGGTTATGGTGGCAAAGCTTAAAAGATCACAAGGAGATGAGACCGATCCATCAGAGTCGAGTAAAGATAGCCAAAGAGTTGATGGTTGGGACCTCATATAATGTTGTCAAGTAGTGGGTTCAAGTCTGTGTATCCGAGTTATAAGATAAAAAATTTCTTTGGCTACAACCACAGGCTGCAAGTTTAAAGGGTTGGTCAGGTCATTTTGAAAAGTTCAGGGGGTTGGGAGATTGTGTGAAAAGTTCAGGGGGTTGGGAGATTGTGTGAAATGTAAGAGGGTGAGTTTGTAATTGGGGTGAAGGACTTTTTCGCTATTTTTGTAAATCAAGTTAATCTTCTGATTCTAATGTGGTCACTACGGTTGTTATGCCGTCGATTTTACTATTTTTCGTTTTGACCATTTTTTTAGGGATAATTCCAAAAGTGGCCCAAAATTCAAACCCAAAATGCAACCTTAAGCCGAGGAACATTTTTTTTCAAAACTGACCCCGGACAACTTGGCTACTGGGCAACTCGCGTGCATAATTTGACACGTGGTAAAAAGTACACATTTTTAAGGCAACTTGGTGTATTTTTTGGGGAAACTGTTGTACTTTTGGGTCAGTTTTGGAAAAAGATGTTCCTAGGCTTAGGGTTGCATTTTGGGTTTGGATTTTGGGTCATTTTTGGAATTATCTCTTTTTTTTATCATCCCTTGCAACTAAACGTAAAGAAATGAATTAGGGTGTTTCATTAAGATGTTTTAAGGTCTCAATCTGACTACCACATCTTACTGGTAAGAGGCGGTTATAATGTCTGAATCTGAATGAAAAAATGTTGTTTGTTTTTTCAAAATTGTCTTAATGGTTTATTTTTTAGAGTATATGTCAAACAATAATAATACGATGAAGAAGTAACTTGTATAAACATGAAACAAAACATTTTTATCATATATTTAACACAACAATAAACTATTAAATTATCTTAATACATATTTAAAATTTTAACATAGTAAAAACTATTACACGAAATTTCTTAAAATAATACATAAGTTTAACGTAATGAAGACATTCAAGTAACTTATTTAGAACCAAATAATTCAAGACCTTGCTTGCATTATTTGTGTTGCGATGTCATCTCGTAAGTTAATCATATATTGTTGATCGGCTTCACTCCCAATAGGTTGAGCAACTTCAACATCACCATCATTATCATCACGTACATTTTCATTAACATGTATGTCAGTTTGATCGTATTGAGCAAAAAAATCATCGCTTAAACCCTCCTTTCGTATAAAGTTATGAATTGCAAAACATGTAATAGTAATATCTCTTTGTTTAACCAAAAGAAATTTGGGCATACTCTTCAATATTGGAAAACGTGCTTTTAAGACACCAAACGCACGCTCGATTACGTTTTGAAGTTTTGCATGAGCGTGATTGAATTTTTCTTTAGGGGGAATTACATATATATCCCTAATTTGCAGAGAAATTACATATATATCCAAACTAACTTAATTTTTACATATATATCCCTCATTTTGTTTTAAAATTACGTATATATCCCTCTTTATACTATGATGCGCAATAATATTTCGATGAAAAAAATAAAAAGAAGTTTGGTACGAAAACGAATTTTTAATGCATAAAAAATGATTTAATGCACAAACATTTTTTTAACAATTTGTTTTGGCAAAACTATCCACTTTTAGAAAAACTTCCTTCACAACTTTTTTATGCACTAACATACACGATCTTGTGGAATTTTTTCAGAAATTTTTACGATTTAAAAAAAAAAAGAGGGATATATATGTAATTTTGAAGCAAAAGATGGACATATATGTAATTTTTAAGTTTGTTTGGATATATATGTAATTTCTTTGCAAAATAAGGATATATATGTAATTCTCCCTTTTCTTTACTCGTCATTGCACGTTTCCGACGAAAGTCTCCTAGCCAATACCTAACATTGCGATACGGATCCATAAACCCACGTGTATGCCTATAGGCAGCATCACACAGATAATATTTATCTGAAAAAAACAAATTAACTTTTGTATATTTCATATATACGTTTTCACATACGACGTATATCACAATTTTAAACTTAAATACCTGAAGGGGGAATAGGAAACTCATATATTGGATCATCTAAAGCTTCATTAAGTATTCTCGCGTCGTGTGCCGTACCTTCCCATCCAGCGACAATATAAGTAAAGATCATGTCGAAGTCACAAATGGCTAAAACATTCTGATATCAGTCACTTCTTCCTCTTGCTCTGTATACATTCTGTTTATGAGACGGAACAGAAGCATGTATAAGAGTTCCATCAAAGGCACCAACAGCTCCCTAATTTAGAACAACAAATTATTAAAATACAATAAACAACTATCAACTATTTCTCAAATAAAAGCATGTATAAGACATGTTAGTAATAAATTAGACGGTTACCTTAAACATTCGACGTTCCCTTCTATTGTTTCCTGGAATGTTCGGATTTAGATTAAATGTTGTCGGCCTTATAACCTCTTCAGAAAATACCAACATCTTATCTAATACTTCATGAAAGCAATTATGAATAGTTTCCTTCGAGTGTTGAAACCTACGCTTCATAACAGAAAATCGTTCATTGTGACCAATTATCCTAATAGTTCAAAAACCCATTTGACGTGCCATCATCTCAATCCATTTCTTTAAGACATTTGGTATTGACGGTA
>BQNB010089732.1:0-27333 GCA_026074375.1 Tanacetum coccineum
AGGTGAGTCAAGCGACAATATCGAATACAGTTAAGCGGTCTTTAGAGTATCTCTCACTTGCTCCCGAAAGAGGCGATATATAAGGAATTATTAATTTATATTTTATATGGGGTCTAAAGAAATTATCAAAAATGTATTATCTTATAATTTTAGCGAATTATTAATTTAGCACCCTATCCCCGAGTCGGGACCGGCAAAAAATATTATCTTAGAGAGTTTATTAAATAATCGAGTATTAATTTATCGAGTTTCTACTGTACACGCAATCTTGTCTTGATTTAAATGAGCCGAGCTGCATCTCTTAGTTGCACGGCGTCTCATATTAAATATATTGTTATAACTTTCCAATTTTTTTTTCAACTTTAACTTTAAACTTTTGTGTTTGTGTTATATAATAAATTATGAAATGTATCTCAATAAAAATACTTTAAAATATGTGTTTTTATCAGGTGATTATTATTTAGGGATGAAGAGAGTATAATTAGTAGGGATGAGCAGAGAAAAACAGAAAGTAGCCGAATAAACCGAAAACCAAAACCGAACCGAAAACAACCGAACCAAACTAATAACCGAACCGAAAAACGAATTCATATAAATGTATATACATTTTATATATTATTTATATATATAAAAATACCATTAAAAATGTATCATAATATAAAAAACATCTTTTATGTTTGAAATAATTTTGTCTCGCTAAATATTTATGTAATAATTAATTTTTTTTAAATAAAAAGTAAAATTCGGGTTATTCGGGTCAACCCGAGAACCGAAACGAATTCGGTTTTCGGTTCTCGGTTCGGTTGAATTCGAGTTCGGTTCGATTTTCGGGTTGACCCTAATTTTTTTTTAACCAAACTAACCGAACCGAACAACCCGATAACCGAACCGATCAACACCCCTACATCGAATTATAGGGGTGTTGATCGGTTCGGTTATCGGGTTGTTCGATTAATTCGGTTCGGTTAGTTGGGTTAAAATTTTATTTTGGATCACCCCGAAAATCGAACCGTACCGAACTAGAATTCAACCGTACCGAACCGAAAACCGAATTTGAATTTGGTTCGGTTCTCGGGTTCACCCGAATAACCCGAATTTCAGTATTTATTTTTAAAAAATTTAATAATTACATAAATATTTAGCATAAAATATTATTTCAAACATAAAAAGTGTTTTTTTATATTAGGATAAAATTTTAAGGGTATTTATATATATATGAATATATAAAAAATATATATTTATATGAGTTCGATTTTCGGTTTAGACTGCTAAACCCATATCCAACCCGAGAACCGAATTAGTAGTTCGGTTCGGTTATTAGTTCGGTTCAGGAGTTTTCGGTTCGGTTCGGTTTCGGTTTTTCTGCTCACCCCTAATAATTAGTTAATTTTTACAAGAGTAAACTGCAAAAATCATCCCTGTGGTTTATAGTTTGTGGCACTAATCATCCTCAGCCGATACTATTGCCACTAATCATCCCTGAGTGGCAAATGATCGGCAAAAACATAAAGTAATGGTAATGCAAAGTGGGTCAAGTCGATGTAGGTTAGATCGAGTTTGAGTCGAGCTTCGAGCTTAAGTTTGAATTCGGGTAATCAAATCTAGTTTTAGGCCCGAGTTTTAGCTATCACATCGAGCTCGGGTTTCTTATTTATCCATTTCAACTCGAATCGATTATGCCCATATGAGTAGAGGTGTTATTAGGCCAGGTTATCATGTCGAGTTAATTCAGGTTTTCGATTAGAAAAATGACCCATACAATCCTATTAAGATCAATTATCGAGTTAGTATCGGGTCTACCATGTAGGTTAATCGGGTTGCTTGGCTTAATTTTAACCAAAAGAAAAGTTTTGGCCAGAATACTTGGTATACTTCTTACACCAAGTGTATAAGTAGATTGAAATGGAAATAACAATATCATAGTCATGCCTAAATACATGTCTAATACATAAATTAATTGTACAAATGTATTATACTCCCTCCGTCTCAAAATTATTGTCCCCCGACAAAAAACACACAGTTTAATAAAAGTGCATTTATTACTGTTTTCTCTCTCTTACATTTTAACATAATGACAGTTTTACCCTTAGCTAATTACTTAAAGTCTTCTTTAAAGTTTGCAATAATAATTTTAAACAAAGGTAATATAGTAAACTTAATCAAACTTTCCTATCTATTTTTAGTAATGGACAATTAAATTGGGACATCTTAAAAAGGAAACATGGACAATAAAAATGGGACGGAAGGAGTATACGTTTTCTCTTTAAATTCTCACCACAGTGGGCTCACCGGTAAGTGACACATTCACCGGACGAATTATGACCCGTTACTCAACTGATGTGAGCAACCTAAGAACCACTAATAAATTAGAGAAAATAAAACAATAGAGTTACTGTATTAAACCTAATAGCGAGTTTGTTGATAAGAAGGTTGTTCATGCTAACCACGAAGTCAAAAAATGTGCTAACGTTTAAAGATGCATTACCCGTCATTGCATCGTTAATGTGGTGGCAACGCCAGGAAATTTATGATCTTCAAATGATGAAATATATATTTATATTTTTAAGCAATCTAGAAAAAATGCAAACCAATTGGGCTAGCTCAGTTGGCCATCAAAGGTATCCTTAGGTATGTGAGTTTCTCATCAACCTAGAGATTGTGGGTTTAAGTCTTGCAGAAACAAAGTGTGTAATATATTGTGAGATATGTGGTATAGGTTGTGAAAAAAAAATTACCGATTCTAAATTTTTTTTTTTTTTTTTGAACGGCGACTTTTATTAAGAAAAACTAGCAAGGAGCTAGAAATTACAAAGAAATAAGAGACGGGTTTTTATACCAATCGTCCCAGCTAAACAAAGTATTGCATCTATACCGACACCAGTAATAAGAACTACAAATAATCTCATCAAAAAACGTCTCCTTAGATTTGGGCTTGGCCTCGAACATCTTCTTATTACGAAAATTCCATAGAAGCCACCACATCACAAAATAAATACCTTGGAACATGCTTTTATTCTTCTTCGGCAGTTTTTACATTTATCGATCCAAAGACCTCCTTCATTCCGTAAGAGTTAATATCCAATAAAAGGCACGTCCACCAAACCGATTTATTAATTTTAAGAATCTTCTTTCCGTGTTACAAGTCTGAAGAACAAACGATCATTGGTTTCAATCCCTGACATCACAATTCACACAAATAGAAACTCAATATCTATAACCACGTCTGGAAATGGGTTAAATCTAGTAGGTAAGGTTCGTCATTACCTTCCAAGCGAAGGTGTTTCACTTTGTTGGGAACCTAACCGAATCCACCTAGTCTTTAGATCACCTTTCTGAAAGTAATACGCGACTTATCATGTTTCTTGACGAAGCCACGGTATAACCACCAGAATTGTTCAATGTCCAAGACCATGAATCATGAGACAGAATAAAGCAACCACAGGGTTAATCACTTACCGCTAACATCTCAACTTGAGTGATTCCAGCCTCCTCTCGGATGTCTACGAAACGAAGGTAAAGACTAGATGCGCAAAGTTTTTGACATACTGTAATTTGTTTTGCTGTTTTCGAGAGCATCACGTCTAGGAATCACGTTCTTAACTTGCGCCCAACACAACCACAAGTCATCCCCGATAAAGTCGAAAGGCCATTCCCAAGTTTCTTCCTTCATGAACAAAAAGCAGGTTAATACCCTTTTCCTCAGCCACCAGCCTCTTAATATATTTATCCAACATGGAATTAGCTCCTTTACCCGAAATCTCATCAATCTTTCCATTGCCTCCCGTGTATAGCCTGATAACCACGAGACCAAAGGGTAGCTCATGGGCTGAAAAATCTCGCCCAAACCCATTTAAATATCAATCCTCTATTAAGAGCATAAAGACTAAAAATAACCTAGACCACTGTATCTTTAGGAGCAAGAGCCCTTCTCCATTAAACCACGAAGCTTTTTTACCTGAACTCTCCATGACCAATGAAGAATTTACTGCGAAGGATTCCAGAATTGAATGACACCTGCAGGAACTTTAAACATGACATGGGAAAAATAGGCATCGAGCCAATACCGATTTTGATTAACAGACCGCCCTCCAATCGAAACATTTTCATCTTCCATCTTGATAGACTCTTCTAATTCTATCAATAATGTCCTTCCAAGATTGAATTTTATTCATGTCCCTCCAACATTAAAACCAAGATATAAAAAAGGAGCTTTAAGAACAAGACATCCGAATTCTGGGTCGCCACAAGACGAGAGACTTACCATTATCAACTTCAATGCCCATGATTATTGCTTTGCACATAATTGATTTTAAAAAAAAACCTAAACCTTATGAAAACAATCAAGAACATGGATAATAAAGTTATATTACCTTTCGCTCCATTCACCTATAAAAACCAGCATCGATCCGCATAGAAACATGTGCGAAGATTAACCACACCACCATACAACGATACCATGGAACATACCGCATCAACCACTCTTTGAATGAAATATGGAGACTATTTCCATATTAATAATAATAAAAAAGGAGATTAACGGATCCCTTGTTTAAGACCTCTAAACCAAATAGAAACTTGTCGGTTTTACTACCATTGATAAGTGATAGACCCATTCGAGAATGAAGACAACATTGAATCCAATTTCTCCATATTATCCCCAAACCCAAACTTGGCCTAAACATCATCAAGAAAATCCCACCTTACCGAAGTCATATGCTTTTTCAAAGTCCACTTTGAAAAGAAGAGTTTGTTTTTTCTTCTTCTTACACCAAGACATGACTTCATTTAAAATAAAAGGCCCATCAAAATTTGCCTATCTTTAATGAAAGCCATTAAACCTCATAATAATTCCCCCAAGAACATCACAAGACGATTAGTTAAAATCTTTTAGCAAAGATTTTTATATATGCTACCAAATGAGGCTAAATCGGTCTAAAATCCTTAACAGATTAGCAATCCGGCAATATATCATAATTAAGGCAATGAAGATGAATTACATCCCTTGGTAAATCAGAAAATTTAAAAAAATACTCACCCGCTTTACAAACATCCCTATCCACAAGATGCCAAAAGTGTCCTGAAAAAACCAAACGTGAATCCAACCGGACCCGGCTTTTGGTCGGTACCGAACATTCCCAAACCCGATTCTTAAATTTCCATCAATCAGAAACCGTCCCTTCTCCATAGATCATTTGCTCATAGGAAATCTGATTAGAAAGTCAATACTAATAGAAGCAAAGTAGGTTTGTCCGGCTTTTACCAAAATGATTGGCAAAATGCAGTCCGAAGACTCTTTCCTTGACCATCATTCGGCGTTTTCAATCCAATTGACCATCAACCATAAAACCCCCCTAATATTTGAATATTACGCTTTTGTTTATATACCATGAAAAAAACCTAAATACTCATCTCCTTCTACCGCCCATTTAAATTTAGCCCTTTTTTTTTTTTTTGTTTTTTGGAAGCCCTTCCCTTCGGATTCTACAATATCATAGTCTTTTGGATTTGATGAAGAATAGCCTAAGGCGGGATTGTCCAGCTCTTCATTCCCAACCCTCGATCAAAAACCAATCAATTTCCTCCAAACTGTTTTTTTTAAGTCTAAAGCTGAACGTTTTTTTTTCGGAGTCCCCCGAATTGACTCTTATTCTAAATACGAATTCTGATTCAAAAGATTTCTAAAGTTTATTCATCAAAACTTAAGAAGAGCATATATTCCCACCATAGGACTGTTTTTCCAAGTGTTCTCCACAAATGTGTTAAAACCATCCATCTCAAGCCAATGATGGAAAAAACAAAATGGAGTAGGGCCATAATCGTAACCATTTTCTTTAAGAAGAATAGGCCGATGATCCGACAAGAATCTCCCAATGTAACAGCTTTAAATGTTCGGGGGCTTCCACAATAACACTCTCCGAAACCAAGATCTATCTAACTTGCTCCTCTTTTGTTGCGGATTATGACAACCAAAGTAAAAGCGACATCCACCTAAGTAAACATCAACCAATACCATCCCGAATCCACAAAAAAAAGAATTAAAATCTATTAAAATAGCAGCCATGTGGAATTTAAAATGAAGTTTCCGAATCTATCAATTGACACGAACCTCATTAAAATAACCCCATGATAATAACATCCCCTTTCCACTTATCTACCTCTAATGAAGAAAATCCCAAAGAAGTCTAAGTTTTTCTTTACCCCCTTGAGGAACATACACACACCAATAAAACATAAATTCCTTTCCCGTTAACCCCACTTACCTCTAGTAATCACAAAATAAACAACACCGTCACAACTACTGTATTTTGCAGAAAAGAAAAAGGGGGCTATCATCCCATACTCAAAGGATACCTCCCAAATTTCCAACCGCCTCACTATACACAAACTCAAAAACCGAATTCCCCAACACGTTTCACACAGAAAGTCCTCAATCATTATCCATTTTTGTTTCTTGTATAACTAAAAATTTCACATTATTTTTGATACTAAGATCTTTAAAACCCATCTTTCTTGGCCTTGTTGGCAGGCCCTGTATATTTAAAGATGAAAATTCATTATAACCTTCTATCCCTCCTTGTTTTCCAATGAGTTCTTCAAATTTGCTATGACTCCTTCCATTTTGAGATACCATACCCTGTCAACTTTCTATCACATCTTCAAGTAAACCCACCAACGGATCCACACCAGTTTCAAAGGAATTTCAAAACCTTAAGTGAGCACTCTGAGAATATACCCATTAGCACTACCTTACAATTTATCAACATCACAGTCCTCACTGAATTACATCATTCTGGTCTAAAACCTTCTTCTCTGATGAGTCATTTCACAATTAGTGTCAAAGTGTGAAACCTGGTGAATCTGTCAAACTAAATTCAGAATTGGTATCCCTTATCATACCCATCCTATTCTGGACGCTTAAGTAGAGAATATAAAAAAAATTAGTCTTCCGAAACTTTCCTTTTCTTTTTTCAGAAATATACCATCCACATGATTAATTTCCACTCTCCATTCTTCAAATAAAAGACCCAGGTACTATCTCACCATCACTAGTTTCCCATCCTGATTCCGTCTTTTTAACTTCCCTTCCTCATCCATGGAGTTATTCATCTTCAACTTTCGTATTCATCTGTGAAATCCGGACCCAACCTTGAGTTTCATTAGCTCTAAAAAAATCCAATACATCTTACTTACCTCGTGAGTGATTTTAAAATCTTCACTGATGACTATTTCCTGACTTCAAATAAACACAAAGTCTTTTATTACTGAAAACATAGTCTCATCCTGATCATAGCAATCGAGCAATTTTCCTCCACCACTTTTCAGCAATTCTAGTAAATGTTATTATTTGTCCATAACTTGAAAGGAACCACTCCACTTCGACCCACTCATCCTACCAATCAACCTCGAATATCGTTTGTTAGCCTTATAACCTGAGAAAACCATGGACATAACACTATCACATTATTGGAAAGTTTTCCATATGATTCCATATTTGAATTCCACATAACCCATTGTTCACACACCATATATTTTGATAACAATATCAGGGCAAAGCCTTCATTCCCCAAAGCCATTTTTCAGATTTGCTAGAGAAGGCAAAAACCTTTTTACCCTTCCAAAAAGACATTATCAACATTCAAAAAGACATTACACATTCACTCCCAAAAACTATCGATTGGCTCTGAAATCTTACCAACCAACTTCTCCTTTGTATCCCCATTTTAACACACCCCTTAAGATTTTTTCATTACCTAAACTCCCACCTCAGGTTTGTTTAACAGAAAGGAGTAATAGTAACAGTATTTGCTTCTTATTACACTCCCTATGTTCTTACCATTGGGTCTTTTGGAATCGAGCGATATTCGCAAAAGAGTCTAACCACGACCAATCCAACAGTACAGAGATTATTAACACGTCTTTTCTTCACTGAATACAGTTATGAATTTAGACAATCCAAACCTTTTTCCGTACTCTGATTTCTTGACAGGCATGAAAGAATCCACCACATGACCGTATTGCTTGGCACGCTAGAAATAACTCCATGCCGATACATTATCCTAAAATTCGTAACATAACAGATTTTAAATCCTATCAACATCGTCCTCTTGTTTGTGTTATCTTCCCATTGAACACATCCAAAACTAAATTGCCTAAACAAAAAACACCTTTGTGGAGATCGAAGAGAGCTCTAAAAAACAATTACATTCTAAAAACCGAACGATAAAAATGTCCTACCTTTTAAGTCCCCAATTTGTTTGTCCCGCATCTTGGTGACCACCCAAAGGATGTAACCACCTATGACTTCCCAACTAAAAGTGTCCCAACTTATGATATTCCATTCGTATCCATCTACAAGGATTCAAAAAAATAAAATTTATTTTTTTGAATAAGGATTTCTGTAGATTAATGAATGATTATTATGATGAATAGATGAAGGATTGAAGGATTGAAAATGGATCTAAGACAAATTGTATTTTGTAAGAGGCTAATCTTGCGAAACCCTTTAGATCCAAACCCTAGATCCAAATTATTATTATTATCTAGAGAAAATGCAAGGAGGGTCAGCAAAATTTGGCATACAAAACATATTTTCTCTAAAAAATAAAGTAAATTGCATAAATTTTCCTAGCCTTTGGCCAAATTGCAACTTTCGTCCGAACCATTTCGAAAGTATAGATACTGTCCTGTGAGAAATTTTTGGGCATGTTTTGAACCTTGCTTTCAAACGATGTTAAACGGATTTCGTTAGCATTTACACGTTAGCCCTTTTGGCCAACAATCATTGCAGCATCAATTCTTTAAACTAACCGCCGTTTATAATCAAAAAATCTGGTTTGTTTAATGTTTTTCGATTTTTATATAAACATATACGTTTCTATATACTTTTATACTTATTGTATGCGTTTTTTCAATAACGTATTTTAAAAAAGCATCTTACGTTATATATACGTTCTTATATAAATTGGTTTTATACCGCTTTTTGTACACGTTTTTATATAAGTTTTTGTATCGTTTTTATACATGTTTTTGTATATGTTTTTATATAATAATGTATATAAAAACATATATAAAATATATACAAAAACATATACAAAAATGTATGCAAAACGTATACAAAAACTTATATAAAAACGTATATAATAAAAAACTTATACAAAAACGTATATAAAAACAAACACAAAACGTATACAAAATCATATATATTAATCAATAAAAAGTATATAAGAACGTATATAAAAGCGTAAGGGTATAAAAACGTATAAAATGTATATAAGAACGTATACACAAACGTATATAAAAACTTATATAAAAACGTATATAAGAAGGGTAAAGTCTAAAAATACGCAACATACTTTTCTAAAAAGAACGAAATATGTAACATACTAAATATATTACGTATATCTCTAAATAACTTTCAAATTTTTAACGATATACATAATATGACCGGGTGTTGACCAAAATTTAACCTGTTTGACCGGTTACCATTTACAAAAATTACAGAAATGGTTCTTGTGATTCGCGTTAGACTTTCACTGTTAGTCCCTTAACTTTATTTTCACTTAAATTTTTTTTTTTCACATAATTTTAATTTTTTTTTCACTTAAATTTTTTTTTTCATTTATTCATACACTATTTGTTCTTATTATACTTTTTTTTCACTTATTCATACATTATTTTTTTTACACTTTTACACTTTTTTATTAGGAAAATTTTTAAATCTTGCGTTAAACTTTTTCACAACTAAATGACCCTGCAAAAATGTCCGAGATCTTGAATTTCAATAAACAAAACATGCCATAAACCCTAACCCTAAATTTATACCTCACCGGAATTGAAAAAAAAAGTAAATCGCCAAGGGTAGGGCGCGATCTACTTAAAAAAAAAAAAAAATTAAATTGTAAATCGCCATGAAGGGGGCGCGATCCACTTAAAAAAAAGAAAAGTAAATCGCCAAGGGGTGGGCGCGATCTACATTATAATTTTTTTTTATATAATTTACCAAAAATTTTATCAATAAAGTAAATCGCTATATACAAAGCGCGATTCACATTTTTATTAATTTTAAAAAAAAAAAAATTTTACGAGCCACTAAAATATCGACACGTTTGCAAATGTAAATCGCTATTCGCGTAGCGCGATTCAAAAGGTTATATTGAAAAAAAAAATTTGTCAGGGTTATTACAAGATAACACGAAACCCAACCGGTTACTGCGAAAATTTTCGCTACTTCAAACAAACTAACATCAACATCAGGTTCATCAATAATGTTTTCTTAGCAAGGTCACTTTTATCATCACTATCATTCATTCCATCTTCACTATCATATTCATCCCTATCACTTTCACTGTTAATTTCTAACTCTAGAACGTTTTCACCCTCATCTACAGTTTTGTTTTTGTTTATCAAGTTAAGTGGGGGTAGAAAATGACATTTCTAGAGTTAAAAAGTAGGATCAATTTCGGGGCAACTGGCTAGAATCAACATCATTTATGGCTAACTTGGAAGTTTGTGTTACTTGACTACAAGGGTCTACCAAAGGCTCATTACTGTTAAACCTAAAACCAATGTTTTGAAAACCGGGTTTTGAATCGACCCGGTCGAGTCACCGGGTCACCGGGTTACCGGTTCAACCGGTTGGACCGCCGGGTCAACCCGGTTTTCCAAAATATATATATATATATATATTTTCAATAATTAGAAAGAAAGTATGTATATAAATCATGAAATATTCCATATATTAAGCCTAAAGACTATTTATTAACAAATATAACATGTAAAATTAAAATTACGTCGCAAATATATACAATTAACATGTTTTATTTATAAAAAAATACGAAAAAACCGAAACCCGGCCGGGTCTCATGACCCGGGTTGACCCGGGTCACTCCAAACCCGGTCAAACCCGGCGGGTCAAACCGGGTTTCGAAAATATGAAACCCGGTTTAATTTGACCCGTTCTTTCGGCCGGAACCGATTCAACCGGTTGGCCCGGCCGGGTCGAACCGGGTTTCAAAACACTGAGGATATGCTATATTATTTTATTGGTGGGAAAATAGGATGGGTCATGAGAACATATCATTAAATGAGAGAAGGAAGAAATTTCGACACATGTAAAAGGACGATTATGCCCTCACGTGAAACGCACGTGAGGGACTTAACGGATGATGACTCACGGCTGGTAGTCAAAAGGACATCGAGGGATGCAAAAAGTGAACAATTGTTACAATGGACGAAGATTATGTACATCATCAAGTGTCCGTGCTCCTTCTAATCTACTTAATCCCAACGGCTAAGACTATATGTACTTACTAGTTATAATCCCCGTGCACACATGAGGTTTTTTCTAAAAATCTTAGTTAAGTATTATTATTGAGTAAAAAACAACCAACCTAACGTATTATTGTTGAGTAAAAACCAACCAACCTAACGTGTTCTAAATGGTTTTACATAACAAATATCATTACACAAAGTACACAATAAAAAAATAACACTAATGTTTACTAATTAAGTAATCTACAGGCATTTTAATTACAATAGCGTGAATGATAAAATCCATACAACAGCAATTGTGTAGTCCAGTAACTTAAATGGACAACTTAATGACAAATTGCAAAGATAGAACGTGCCACTTTTGGTTTGGCAAAACGGCTGTGATTTAGGTTCAGCTTTCGTAAGAATGTTACATGTGTTGTTGAGCTAGGAAACATACTGCACAGGACAAGTAGCAGCTTAAATATTGGAAACACCATATTTATTCTTGGATAGAAACTCAAAAGGCTGACAATATCAGGAAACTCTAACGGAGCCCCATCCTAAACACCTATGATGCCACCATGGTCTATGTAAAATCAAAATGTGAAGTAACACATGCTCAAAAAAACTAATACAACCTGTGCATAAACATGCTATATCACCCTGCAGTACATGTTTCATAAGGGTCACATAAAACAGTCACAAGTTGACGCATTAGAATTTTCACACTTTGTATCATCTATTATATAACAGTCTAAATACTTTCTCAAATCAACCCTGACAACTTGTAAGTTAAAGACCACAAGTATATAAGAAATGAGACCACACTATGCACAACCAAAAAACAAAAACAAAAAATTGAGTTGCGTGATAACTATGGGAATTTACAGAAAAGTGTATTGAGTCACTACATTCAAAAGGTTAAGTCACTCAAACTCTTTTTCTGTTGAAGTATCCTTAATCTAGAAGTGTCAAAATGGGTCAGTTTGGTAATGGGTCATCGTGGTTCAGGTCGAAACATGTCATTGTTGGTAATATTACAGGTTGAGCTGACTATGAACAGTTCTTCCATTTATGGGAAATTTACATGTATATCCTTCTCAAAAGTTGATATTACATAAATATCCTTCTTAATTTTTTAATTACATGAACGTCCTTACTAAAAAAAATTAATTACATCAATATCCTTCTCACACTTTTAAAAAGGATATATATGTTCAAAAATCAATTAAATCATAATTATATTGATTTTAGATTATGAAATTATTATTTGTCTCTTATATTGATCATGATCATATTATTCATATATACATTTTGGCATCGAACGACAAAAAAACGTGTTGATATAATTATAAAAGTTTGGATATAAATATGAAAAAAATATTGTTCATATATATTTATTTGTTCATATGCATATTTGGCCTCGATTGATGAGAAAACATGTTGATTTTTTAATGTATATGAGAATTTAATTTTTTGGGAGATATTGATGTAATTTCAAAAGTGTGAAGGATATTGATGTAATTATAAAAGTTTGGGAAGGATATTGATGTAATTATAAAAGTTAATGAAAGATAATGACGTAATTATAAAATTGAGAAAGATATTGATGTAATATTTAACTTTTGTAAGGATATAGATGTAAACAAGCATAGTTGCCCGCGCGTTGCTGCGGGGCGGTGTTTCTTTTATCATAGATGTGAGTGTTTTTTTTAAGCATGATTTCCAGCGCGTTGATGCGGGGCGTTAATTTTTTTTTTGTGCGGTTTTATTTTTCCGGTCTCATGTTTAATAGTTTTTTTATATGGGCTTATGTGTTGGCCGTCATTTCGTGGGTGTTTTTTGATCTGAATAAATCTATATTTTTTTTCCTATTTTGTGCTGAGCAATTTTTATATTTTTTATTTTGTGCGGGTTTATTTTTTCGGTCTCATGTTTAATAGTTTTTTTTATATAGGCTTATGTGTTGGGCGGGCGTAATGTCGTGGGTATTTTTTTTATCTGAATAAATCTATATAAAAAATTTCTATTTTGTGCCGGGCAATTTTTTTTTTTAAGTTGCCTACTTAAAAAAAAAGTCAAATGGGCCGGCCCAAAGTGAGAGCCCAATGGGCCGGTTACTGTAGCAAGCATTGTCAAAACGACGTAGTTTTAACCCAAATATAGTATATGTATATAATGCCCCTAAATTTATTTGTTTGCCTTGTGTATCTAAACTGTCAGACAAATGGGTTAGAGTCGCCTCATATATGAATAGCAGTTATTGCTTACAAGTGCTAGACCCAAATTTTTACACAACCAATCCTTATACCCATTAGCATTGACACCTTCATGTTTGAGCTAAAATGTTAAAGGTAGTCTAATTAGACCAAAACATGATTTAAATGATTGGTAGAATTGTTCGATTAATTTCATTATTTGACCTTATGTACTTTGCAACCTGATACCCAAAAATGTATAAGCTTACCAAAATAATTCACGAGTACCCAAATTAAGTTTCAAGCCAAAAGGAAGAAGTCTTGATGCCTGGTATCGAGCCTGGTTTTATCTAAGTATCAAGAGGATTTGAAAACAACAAACACGACAATTAACTGTTTAGGTGAAAATGTACACACGACTCACACTGAAGACACTTCTCTGGTTTTAAGGAGGTGTTTGGCTAAACTAATGAATTGGGCTTATGGTTACGTGATAAAAGCGGCTTATGACTAATATATCATTATATCATAAGCTCATAAGCACATATTGCCTGTTTGCATTATCTTATGTTTAATACGTTGAAAATCTCAAATGTGTGGTTTTTTAGCTTAGGTTGATAAATGACAAAAAAAAAGTCTAGGGTTGAAAATTTTGAATTTTAAATTTGTACAATTGAGGGTAAAATTGTAAATGTGTAATGAAGATATTAAGCCTAGCCCCTCTTACAAAAGCCACACTTTCGGGGCTTATCAAAAACCCTTTATATAAGCTCATAAGCCCACTCATATATAAGCTTACCCAAACACTTGGTTTAGGCTTATCTAACACACATGAGCTAATAAGCTCACAAGTACATCATATTACCTTAGCCAAACACCCCCTAAGAAGAGTAAAACACCCCCTAAGAAGAGTAAGATCAATGCATATAGCAACTAACACAATGGCATATAAATTTAAAGTAAGATTAATTCTCTTTCACTAAATGCCAATGAAACAACTTGTTACACAACTACAGGTTTTATTCTTCCTATTTAACTGTTAATTCAATACATGTATAGGCAATAGCACTTATTGACAGTAAATAGTACCACATATGTATTAATGTATAACAGGTTGCTATTGGTTGCATGGTGTTTGGCTAGTTGTGTTTAAGTTACCAAAGCAAGCCATTACTTGACAACTTAAGTTTCGTGTATTATGAGTTTGCTACAAAGGGTGTTTGCCATTTTTTTTTTAACGGCAAATATGAAATATATAAAAAAAAGAGACTAGCAAGACGCTAGAAACTTAAAGTACAATAGAGTCAACAAAGAGAAATACATAACATCAAAAAATGGTAAAATCCCGAGACTTTAACTGCGAGGGAATCAAAAGGGATGAAAAAACTTTTGACTCGAAGGACGACGGATCGGTTTTCACTTCGGCAAAGGAATAAACCCTCCATCACGGAGGCCGAGCCACCGTGTTGTCACTTCGGGATGGATTTGATGACACCTCAATCAAGTCCCGAGAGAATGAAGAAAAGAAGAACCATCCTCAAAAAACGAGACGAAGATGTCCAAACGAAAAAAAAAAATTGGCGTACTGTACGACAACCCAGCGACCTTGACGCCTGCTGAGCTTCATCAGGAACAAAAACCAAAAGCTAGCTCTAACCAATTGCCTTTACGCCGGTGATTGAAGGGGATAAATAAGACAGTCATTCCAAGATCAAATTCTTATGGTCCTATTGTGAAGCCACGAACATGATAGAACGAACTTTATCGCAATTAGATCAATTTTCCTCAAACGGTTGAAGCTATACGTGACGCTTATTTCGGTATCTCAATGCCACACAAAGAAACCGAAGTAGTAATACATAGAAACCTGTTGTTTTTTTTCTCTTTAGATGCCATGCCAAGGAGTATGATCCAATCATTGAAAGAATCCCAAAGAAGAAGCTTGAAAAAGAGGAATATCACCCACCATCTAAAAACGAGCTTCCAAATATCGGTTGCAATGTCGCTTTTCGAAGAAAATCATGATTAGCAGATTCCAACATTGCATTCAGAAGGACAAGAGGATGGCCGGAATATCCATACAGCGAAGGAGAGATTTTCATATATATGAGGGAGTCGGTCCAAGGAAACAGCTCCATTAACTACATTGGACCTTCCGGGGGATTAGATTTATACCAAGTAGTAGTATGAGCAAGAGTGTGAAGGATATTTTGGTCACTCCTATAACGGGCATCCTTGACGGTAAAAGTACCATTAGGACCAAGACTCCAAGTACAAGTATTCTTCATTGACATCAATATTTAGTGACCGATTCATTTAAAATGTCACATAAATAGGCAATATTTCTAACTCCAAATGTTGGTCCGAGACAATTCCAAATACATTGCCATTATTAATTAACGGTAAATGATTAGACAATCTTTGTCTGATCAAAGATGATAGAGCCGATTGTACCTTGTAAAAGGAGGTGTCTCGCCTACCCAAAGATCTTTACAAAATCGAATACGAGTGCCACTAACCTGCTTTAAAATAAAAGTGTTAGATAAGATAATAATTCGAAGTGGTATAGAAGAAAATTGGATGTTCCAACAATGTTAGACCAAATTGCCCTTGATGCTACAACCATTTGTATCGAACCTCCTTCTTGACCATGATAAGCTTTCGATGACTGAAAACCCCAAAGGGCGTTTGGGGGAAGAACAGTAACTCAACGCAATTTTTATGAAGAAGAGCAAGGTGAAAGCTTTAAGACTGACAATGTTTAACCTCCTTTACGAAAGAAAGAATTAAGAATAAATGGCATTTGACCAAAGCCATTCATTTGTTGTTTTTATCTTTATTACCACACCAAAAAAAATTAGCCCGAATTCTATTCAGGTCTTGAAGGACGATTCGGTTTTGTCTGAAAATCGATAGATAGTAGATACCAAGTACTAACTAGCACAGACTTTGATAAGAGTCAGACGACCCCCAATCGATAGAAGATTAGCTTCCAAGAGGAAAGCCTCATATGAAAACGATCAACAAGCGTCTTCCAGCTAGCAATAGACTTCATATTGGAACCAATGGGGAGACCAAGGTAATTGAAAGGGACATCACCTGCCATACAACCAGCATTGTCTATCTTACTTAAAACTCATCTTTATTAACCCTAAATACCATAAATATTAGACTTGTGAATATTAAATCTTGAGACATAGAGGAAGATTAGAAAACATGGAGAAACACGAATGTATATCTATCCTGTCTTTAGCATTCCAATTCTGTAGTAATGATCGCAATCATCCTGCATAGAAAGATGGGAAACATTGATAGTGAATTCTTATATTAACGACTGTATCAAACCATTTTCTCATGCTTCCTCAAAGCATTATGGGACCTTCCATAACCAAGATGAAAGGTAAGAGATAGAGGAGGATCTCCTTGCCTAGACCCGCTTAATGGAAAACTCAGATGTAGGGCACTACCATTTAAATAATATTTTTTTAAAAATGAAGATAAAATTTAAGGAATAGGAATCTCTCGAAGAATTGAGACAAGCTTTAATCCAAGAGCACCATTTATTACCAAATCCAAAACTGTCGAGAATGTGAATCAAGTAATTCCAGCTTATGGAATCAAAAGCCTTTTCAAAGTTCACTTTAAAAATGAGGAGCTTTACTTAGAAAAGATTACTCCAAGGCTTAATGTGTTAATACAAAGATTGATAATAGTTTAATTGTGGCTACTATTATGATTATTAGTTGTGAGTGTTTGGATATAGACAAATTGATCATGACTATTTGGTTTTTTGAGATTGTTAATGATATAACCTTTGACATCACTATACAAAACGTTTTGCAAAGAAAGAACATGGCTACATAAAAAATATATTTAAGCTTCTAGGACTTTAAAAATTACATTAGCTTGATAATTATCAACATAATT
Organism: Tanacetum coccineum; assembly: GCA_026074375.1. Taxonomy (NCBI): domain Eukaryota; kingdom Viridiplantae; phylum Streptophyta; class Magnoliopsida; order Asterales; family Asteraceae; genus Tanacetum; species Tanacetum coccineum. The sequence goes on from BQNB010089732.1 coordinate 17,379, forward strand.
TATAAATAATCATAGATCACAGACAAAAATATAATTTAGAATTTAGCTTCTTATATTTTAAGTTAGCTTTCTCACCATATTACATGTTTAATTAGGCAATTTACATCCATGGACATTAAAGTAGTAACCTAACTATAAAAAATTGATCAACACTATAATGTTTGCATAAAGGGTTCCTATTCCTTAACATTTGTGTCATTTTTCACCTATGCAAGTGTTCGTGTTATACCTCTTTCAAAGCATCTTGATTCCAAAACTCAATCATCTTGTTTAATATTATCAAGCACCTTAGTCGTCCTGCAATAACCAATCCCCTTTATTCATGTCAGTAAACCAGTAGTCATCACAAAAAGAAAAGTAACACAAATCAAGAAACAACTACAAAATTAATCATACCTTTGGAATCAAACATGCCCTTCCAACAAAACCCCTAAATCAAATTAAAAAAATTGATTAATCATAATTAAGATTTTTAACTGCGTATCAGATAAATCAAAGAGAGATCGATAAGAGAGTTGAACTAATTTGACATTGATCTTATGAAATCGAGTTTGATTGACGGTAGGAAGAATATAGAAATTTAATTCCTCAATCGGTTGAGTTTATGAGGAATGATATAACTTTATGATATTGAATTATAAATTCCCCCCCTAAAGTTTTCTAGTACTTGCTCCGCCTGTCCCTTAAGTTTTTTTTTGTTTAGTTTCTCACACATATACTTTTGTAAGTTTTTTATTCCATAATCTAAATCAATTTCCGATTTTTATACAAACATTCCTAATTTAGAAAAGGCAAATCGCATAAAAAGGTACTCATCTTAGGTCCAATGTCAATTAAAGGTACCCATCTTTTTTTTTCTCAATTTAAGGTATCCATCTTGTTTTTGGTTGCAATGTTAGGCAATTAACAAGTTTTCAAGTTAAATTTCTAACGATCGTTTATTTTATTGTTGCATCATTAGTCCTTTATAGAATTTTGTTGAGATTTATTATTTTTTGATTAAAAAATTTAATTTCGAAAAAAAATTTAACCAAAATTTTTAAAAAAAAATTTAATTTCGAAAAAAATTTAATTTTGAAAAAAGTTTTTTAAAAATTATAACCAAAATTTTTTTTAAAAAAAAATTTAGAATTTTTTTCAAAATTAACTTTTTTTTCAAAATTAAATTTTTTTTCGAAATTAAAATTTTTTTAAAAAAAATTTTGGTTAAATTTAAAAAAAAAAAATCGAAATTAATTTTTTAAAAAAATTTTCGAAAATTTCGAAATTAATTTTTTTTCGAAAATTTTTTTAAAAAATTAAAAAAAAAATTAATTTCGAAAAAAAAAAATTTTAAAAATTTAATCAAAAATTTTTTTAAAAAAATTTTAATTTCGAAAAAAAAATTAATTTAAAAAAAAATTTAACCAAGCATTTAAAAAAAAAATTAATTTAGAAAAAAAATTAATTTCGAAAAAAAAATTAATTTTGAAAAAAAAGTTAATTTTGAAAAAAAAATTAAAAAAAAAAAATTTTGGTTATAATTTTTCAAAATTAAATTTTTTTCGAATTAAAATTTTTTTTTTAAAATTTTGGTTAAATTTTTTTTCGAAATTAAATTTTTTAATCAAAAAATAATAAATCTCAACAAAATTCTATAAAGGACTAATGATGCAACAATAAAATAAACGATCGTTAGAAATTTAACTTGAAAACTTGTTAATTGCCTAACATTGCAACCAAAAACAAGATGGATACCTTAAATTGAGAAAAAAAAAGATGGGTACCTTTAATTGACATTGGACCTAAGATGAGTACCTTTTTATGCGATTTGCCCATTTAGAAATAATTAAGTTTAATTAATTATAAAAAACCAAAAAAGAAAATTAAAATTAAAATATTGTTACTAAATAAGGTATGATTTTTTTTTTTTTTGAACGGCAAATTAAATAGAACCTAGCAAGATGCTAGAAAGAAATTACAAAGAGATTAAGTTCGGGTTTTTCAACCAACTAATCCACTACAAAGAGCAGATTAACATCTACTAACCGCACCAACAAAAGCACGGGAAACAATATCATCAAAAGTACGAACTCACGAGGGGTCTCGCGAAGATAGACTTTCCTAAACCTCCAAAATGCCACCAATCAACATAGAACACTCCATCCAAGATAACTTAAGCTTACCACGGCAAACGAATGTCGGAGAACCAAACAACCCAACGAAAAGGACGACAAATCATTCGGTTAACAAGGATCCCACCCCCACAAATCTTAACGAAAAACAAGCTTAGACAAGCGCACTTGGAATAAGAAATGGGAAGCATCCTCTGGAACCGAACCACAAATTGGACAAAGAAGAGAATCTAAAACAACCCCACGATTAGCAAGATTAGATCTAGTAGGAAGACGATCAAGACGAGCACGCCATATGAAGATATTGATCTTGATCGGGATATACTTCACCCATCTCGTAGCTAAAGCCGAAGAAGGAAGAAAAATATCATCTAAAGAGGACCTAATATCTTTAACTCGAAACATACCGTCACCATTTACATCGCAGCTCCACCTGTCATTGGCAGAAGAAAGAGATATCGTATCAAGAATCGAAGATAAATCCCCCCACTTTTGACGCTCAACACCATCACAAATCGGAAACGACAAAATAATCCAACTATAGAATAGCCCCATTTGAACAGCAACAAAAACTTTCTTGACTATCTGCGAGAGCAGAAGAATTCGAGGGAACCTGATACTAAGAGGACAATCCAAAACCAATCCAAAACCCAAATATCCAGCCAGAACCGGGTGTTGCAGCCATTCCCAACACGTTTTTTACATCAGGACACAAAGTCGAAACCTTTCGAGGACAAAACTTGGACTTCACGAAGAATAGAACACCAATTTGAAGTATATTTTGTCGAATGAAGATCAATCGAAGTCCCGTATATAGCTCTAATAACGCGAGACCAGATAGACCCATCTTGCGAGATAAACCGCCACACCCACTTAAGAAGTAAGGCTCTATTGAGCGCATGGAAACTGGACACACCGAGACCACCGTTTTTCTTAGAAGCCAAAACTCTATCGCCATTGCGAACCCAAAGTAATTTTTCCTCTCCGACTTATCAGCACCATTGAAAATACTTACAACGAATCTATTCCAAAACCTGTAACACACCTTTAGGGACTTTGTAAATCGACATATTGTAAAAGGGGAAAACCAGAACCGAATTAAGAAGTGACAATCTACCACCCGACGACAAAGTTTTAACCTTCCATTTGGATAACCGAGAATGAAAGCTTCCTGGATCGTATTTTTCCCTGCAGATTTACGAGACAATACTGATTTCCAACCGATATCCAAGGTATCTCTAAATGAGTTTGCAAAACAAAATTCGCACCCTACAACAGCACCCTGATTAACAATAATACCGAGGAACGCCGACATACCAACAGTTTGACTCTTAATTAAATTAATTTTTAAGGGACCAAGCTAAATAGAAACATTTGAGGTTTCTGACCAAGGTTAACCAAATTAGCTTCAACCATATCCCCAATTAAAAACGGCATCATCGCTAAAATAGATGAGAGATAGACTCGAACCCTTTGAATATCGATCCCTTTGAAAAATCCATCACTGACAGCTCTAGAAAAAGAAATGTGAAGTGACTCCATAATGAGAATGAATAAATAAGGCGCCAAAGGATCTCCTTGTTTTAACCCGCAAAAGAAAGGAAATTCGGATGAAGGACTCCCATTAATCAAGAGTAATTGAATCCATAGCGAACTAAAGATGCATCTAATCCACTTACACCAATTCGCCAAAACCAAAAAGCGTGCAAAACATCAGAAGGTAAAGCCCGAGCGAACAGAAACGTAGGCCTTAGCAAAAACGACTTAAAAAATCAAATGCCTTTGCTACTTTCCTCTACACCAAAGATAATAACTCGTTCAAGATAAATGGACCATCTAAAATTTGCCTATTGGCTATAAAGGCTGATTGGGAGTCGGAGACGAGATCCGAAATAACCGTTGTCAAGCGATTGCAAGGATTTTTGTAACCACTTTATACACGCTTCCCGGTATCAGCTAACGGCTAGAAATGACAGAGACGAACTTAGCAGCCCTTACTTACGGATTTAAAGCAATGAACGATGCATTACTCCCTTCGGGAACAACCACTACTAAAAAAACATTCAACAGCCTGAACAAAAAATCAGGCCGATGAAATTCCAGTAACTTCTGAAGAAATCGAAATGGTAACATCCCGGACCTGGTGACCTATGTTTTCTCCACAATCCCAAACTGCCACACGAATCTCATCTCTGGACACACATCGATCAAGATCTTCGACTTGGCCATTGGATAAATGATTAGGAAATGAGATATTAAGCTTAAGACGATCATGAATAGGCTGCTTAAATCTAGTGGCAAAATGTTCTTTAAACACTTCTTTAACCTCCTCCGGATCAGTACGCCAATCTCCGTCTACAAAAACACCACGAATAGACAATTGCGAACGTCTCTTGTTAATAATTCCATGGAAGAACTTCGTATTTTCATCGCCTTCTACAGCCCATTTAATTTTAGCTTTCTGAGCAAAATCATTTACTTCCAACTGTTTAAGAACATGAAGTCTATGCATTAAATCCCTCCTATTTGATAAAGTCTCATCAGAACAAACCCCACTATCCAGATTTTTATCAATACGAATCAAATCTTCTTTAATAGTATTAAGAACACCATTATGATGAGACTTCTTATCTTTAATCCAGGTACGGATAATCTTCTTCAAATCTTGAAGCTTTTTCTTGAATCTAATCAGACTATTAGAGTCCGAATGGGAAAAAGAGTTCCATGCATTTTCCACCATGGTGTCAAAGCCAGCAATCAAAAACCAAGAATGATACGTCCGGAATGGAACCGGACCATAGTCAGTCCGAATCTCATTAAGAATAATAGGCCGGTGATCCGAAAGATGACGATCAAGACATATCGCCGTGATAGAAGGGAATAACAGGAGGATACCTTCCGAGACGAGAAACCGATCCAATTTACTCATTTTTTTCCCGGATGAAAGAGACCACGTAAAGGAATAACCTTCCATCTTAACCTCCACAAGACCCGATGACGAGATAAAGTTGTTAAAAACTCTCGCGCTGGAATGATTAAACGTAGATCCGAGTCTTTCATCAACCGAGCGAACTTCGTTAAAGTCTCCCATAATTACAGTCTCACCATTCCAACGTGAAATCAAGGACGAAATGTAATCCCAAAGAACCCGTTTAAGAGCAGGAGATTGGGGAGCATATATCACTATCATGAGAACCTTGGACTTAGTAGGAATCCAAGTCCCATAAAGGGCAATGAAATTATCAGAAACTGAGACAAAGTCTTTATGAAACACATTCGCCTCCCAAACACATAGAATACCACCCGAGTTTCCAACCGACTCGCTAAAAACAAACTGATAGTTGGAGTTGCCCCATAAAAATTTAACATCCATGTGAGAAATACGATCCAACTTCGTCTCTTGTAATGCTAAGAAATTGATATTATGTTTAGTGTTTAACTCCTTAACCCACTCCTTTTTAGTCTTGTGACCAAGACCTTGGATATTTAAAGAGAGAATCTTCATTTGGGAACGGCATCAGCTCCTTGCATACCAATGATCCGTTCAATGTCTTTCGTACACCCATCCATTTTATAGCCCATAGATTGCCCAACACGGATCATACCATCAAGAATTTCCAAGATTGAACCACCAGAAGGTGCCTTATGTGAGTGATTAAAAGTATGTGTTCCACTGTTGGATTCGTTATCAGAAACTACCTGAGCTTTTTGCATAAAATTTGGATGAACATGTGATAAATTCTCCTTGTCGGGTACAGAATAAGTGACATTCTCCTCCTCCGGAACAACAATGTGATCATTCTCCTGCTTAGAACCCTCCGGGGTGAACCCAGGAGGGTGGGATAAGGATGAATTAACATCAACAGTAACACCTTTGGGATCTTTGTTCAACAATGGATAAATCCCGAACGGGTCTTCCGATTGGTATTCCGCCTCTTTGACACTGCTGAAATCTGCATTAGATGAAGCAGAATTAACTCCAAAATTAGTTTCAGAAATAACTTCATCATCACTGTCCTCCACCAGTTTGTCACCTCCAATTTTCGAATCAGCTTTTGGTTCGTCGTCCTCGGATGAAATATCCTCATCAGTGTCTTCCTCAAAGTCAGGAAACCACGCATCCAATTCTTTGACTCAATAACTTTAATTATGTTTAAAATGCATTTTTCAGTTTAAAAAGAAACTTCGTGTTGGATTAATGCATTTAACCAATGCCTTTAGGGCACTTGTTAGACAATCCCCTGATAAATGGCTATATATAAACATAATTCTCAGTTAAATAAGCTCAAACTTTCCTTTTAATATATAACATGACAATAAACCCATGTAAGCAAAACCCCAAATATGTTAAGTTGCTTTCCTCAAGTGGTTACGTACGTTTTTTTCCCCTTAATATAATAACATACGGTGTACGTAACAAAACACTTAAATAATACTAACCATATGGATAGCGCATCCACCGCAATTTCGGCATTCTTTAGATATCCAGCAAAGAGTACCAACGCCATAAAATACCATGTTTCCAAACTGCTCATATTTAAACACAATATTTACTGGTTAGTTGTTAGTAACTTTGGAACCATAAATTTAAAAACAAAGTCACGGAAAGATAATACCTACCAAAGCATGACTGCTGATGCAAAAGAAAGTTTAACAAAACCCACTCTTGCTAAAACGCGGCCCATACCCCCGCAGAACCCTGACGCAGCTCGACCAACGTCCCACGAAAAAATATAAATCATTTAGCAGGCCCCCCACCCCCCCCCACCCCCCCCAAAGGGGAGGGGGCGAGGGGGGGAAAAGAGGTGGCCCAGTAAACAAAAAACAAAACACAACACAAATAAAAAAAAAATGTTGGGGGGGGGGAATAAAAAATAAAAAAAAAAAAAAATAAAAAAAAAATGAAAAAAAAAAAAAAAATAAAAAAAAATTATTAAAAGGAAAAAAAAAAAAATAATAAAAAAAAAAAAAAATTATTAAAAAAAAAAATTTTGGGGGTTTTTATTGTTAATAATGTTTTTGGGTATTATGAGAAAAAATGTAAAAATAGAATGGGATTGTTTATAATTAGTTTTTTGGTGATTAATAAGAAAAGTGGTTAATGAAATGGTGAGGTTGGAAAAGTTTTAGTTAGTGGGTTGGTTAGTTTGATTTGTGGTTTTATGAATGATAATTTGAAAGGATAAGATAGGATGGGGAATGTTTTTTGTTGGGATTTTGTTATATAATATGATTAATGTGAATTTTTGTTAATTTTATTGATTTTTTAATAAATTAATTTAAAAATGAAGATAAATTTGAGTTAATATATTTTATAAATGCACCCCCATTTCCAAGCTGTGGATTACATATCATACATCATTGACACATCAACCAATAACCATTTTCTTAAGATATTTAGTTTGCAAATTAACAAAACAATGAGATCTAAGCACGACTCAACTTGTTTTTGTTCAAAACAGTGTATTCTCTAGGCGCGGATAATTATTTTCAGAAAGTATATGAAAAAACACTAAATTCTAAATATTTAAGTTATACAAAACGCAATATTCAGATGCCCCCTCCTCCCCTCATCAAACATAGGGCCGTCCTGAATTTTTGAAAAGTTTAAGACCTTGACGAAAGTACATAATGAGACTATTCGGAGAGAAATGTAATCTATAAGAGTCACCTGTTTATTAGATATATGCAATAGTTATCTAAACGTTCGACATATTACTTATTTAAGATATTGTTCTCATCTAGATATTTTTTTCCGGAAAAATATGTGTACACATGCATATGCATATAGTTGTTAACGGGACAATTTTGAGACCCTTAAATTTTTTAGGCCTGAGCGGGTCGCCTACCTTGTGGTCTTGGCTCTTGAACACCCTCAAAGACGGTTACGTAACACCAAACAACCATTGATTTCTTCTGAGTGAGTACTAATTGATTACTAAATAAAAAATTATTTAAGGTAATAAGCATTAATTTCGTTTTCTAGAACATATCAATAACAGTACTATTTTTTTTAAAGAAGAGATTCATCATTCCATCGTGATTCTTATTGAATAACACTAAGATTGTATCCTAACCGCACTAAAATAAGCAAAAAAAATGCAAAAACAATCCCCTTTTGTCATTTTTGTTAAAGTTTTTTATTAAGATTTTTTTCCGGTGTCTATTAAATCTTTAAATTTTTTCCCGCACTTACCTCGTCACAGTTTTAGAATATAAAAAAATTATATATATAAAAAAATCTATATCCTATCCCATAGGTACTTTATAGCAAATCTAAACACTAAAATTGTAAATTACTTTGTGTACCAAACTACTTAAATAAAGCGCATTATTAGCTTATTTATAAAAAAGGTACCAAATTGATATGCCTAAACAATACTCCCACCGTCCCATATTAAATGTTCACTGTTGACTTTTTAAGTATTTCTTTTTCAACTTTGACCTTAAATATATTTGTTTGTGTTACGTAATTTTTGATAAAAGTTATACCAATAAAAAATACATTTAAAACTAATTCATTCATATCTTTTTCATCAAATATTACATAACAAAAAAAATAATATTTAAGGTCAAAATTGGAAAAGAAAGACTTTGAAAAATCAAAGTGGACATTTAATATGGGAGAGAGGGAGTACATCAAAAAGTAATGCTTAACTAGACAAATAAAAATTTGACAATTTTGAACTGAAATTATAGAAAGAAAATGCATACTGTGTGCAATTGATAAGTTATACACGACACCTTTTTATTCAACAAATAATAATCTTACACATAAGACAAGGATGGATGGTTTTTCTATTTGTGTTACCACCATGATGAGTTTAACACTACAACAACCCTTAACTTTTCTATGATGAATCAAAATTATATAACTCAAAATTTTAAACAGAATACTAACCAAAATCCCCAAAGAAAACCCCGCAATAACCGAGTTTTCGATGGAAAAAGCGGCAAGATCAAGAGTTCCAACATGACCAGCAAACGTTTGAGTGACAGCACCAAGTGAATATTGACAAACAGAAGTAAAAATAGCAGGAGCAGCAAGGTACCATAGTTTCTTAGACTCAACACCAAATTGCACAAAGAAATCTTTTACTCCATTAATGGGACCAATATCCTCTTCATCACCAGTGAAATGAGCGTTTTTTGCAACATTTTTGGACGTCAGAAGTGGTGTTTCGGGGTTGGTTTCCATTAAATTATCCCACGTACAATAAGTGTGAGAAAAAAAAGATGAATTGAAAGTTTTGGCAAGGGAGATGTGTTAGATGAAATATGGCATTTGTTTTTGGTCTGTATATATATCAACAACGTAAACATGTCTTAACTCTTTGATGCTTCGGTAGGGGTGATGTGAAATGTCGCTTTCGTGCAATGTGGTAACCCATGACATATTTTGTGTTGTTTTTTAGGAGGGCAAATTGCATAAAAGTGTACTTAACTTATACCCAATTTCAATCTAATGTACTTAACTTTTTTTTTCTCAATTTAATGTACTCAATCTTTTTTGAGTTGCAATGTTAGACAATTTATAAGTTACCAGGTTACCACCACCATACTTCATCTTCTTCGATCAAATTCTGGCCAACTTCCGGCTATAATTTTTTAAAAATCACATTTTTATCACTTTAAGTTAACATAATCACCTTCCACTTTTACAGATTTAACCATTTCCTTTTGCGTGTCTTTGATCAAAATGACGAAATAGAATTTTAATGTGTTGTCTTATCCAACACACGGTACTCAGCTTATGGTCCTTTTTTTTAGAACGGTAATTTTTATAAAAAAAACTAGCAAGATGCTAGACGCTTACAAAGAAATTAGATAAGGGTTTTTAA
>BQNB010089733.1:4552-27333 GCA_026074375.1 Tanacetum coccineum
TTTCTTTTGTTTTACTTTCTCTCTCTAAAATCTCTTTTTTCTTATTTTTGTGTTTGAGGTGATGAAATGATATCCTAACATGGATCAACCCTGAAGGTCGTCAATATCCTCATGATCTGCGACAGCCACTACCGTTAGTTCCAAATTCTCAAGGTCGTCGTGTTATACCATTCCATCACTTCATTAATAATGACCTTGAGTACCTACGTGGTGGTAAGTCAAGCCGTAAGTACTCTACTTCAGTTACGAAGACAAAGGCTACAGATTACGAGCATATTAAAAGGATAGAAGACTTAGTACCCAACTCAATGTGGAGTCAAATGATAGTCAAATACGACAAATTAGCTCTCTGGGGAATCTTACATTGGGGCAAAAAGCGAAGATAGTTCTATGTATTTATGACCACAAGGGAATCAGCTCGTGATGTCTACTCAAAAACGAGAATTATTGCTGTCACAAAGGTGGAAATAGTCGAATGGAAAAACTACAAGCATCTTGACTGGATTACTGTACGGAGGGATGACGACATTCTTTACTAGTTCAAAGAAGGCGATTTCCACAGACTTTGGATCCAAGACATTGAAGATATGATACTTCTTCTCATGCAAGAAAAGATGACAAATCTCAATGTTGAAGAACGTATTGCATTTAATGTCTCCCTAAGGATGTTCACAAGAAGTGTTGTTATCCAAAGGCGTGTGGAAGATCTTCAATTGGGTGTTGAAAGCTATCAAAAGAAACTCAATCTCACAAAGCCTGACACGTACAGATCCAATTTGAGAAGACGAGACACTTATACACCATACTCTGATCCCAAAGGATTCATCTATGAGAACAAAGACAAGAAGAACAGATTTATGCGCATTGACGAACTACACAAGTTCAGCGATGGTACTCTCGATGATGTTCGGACTGCTCTAAATGATCGCCTCAAGGGAATTAGAATGGAGTATATCAGCGATGGTACTCTAGATGATGTTCGGACTGCTCTAAATGATCGCCTCAAGGGAATTAGAATGGAGTATCTGCCACAGACTTTTTGGAACCAACGTAACAAAGCAAATGCAAGAGCTATGATCCAGGCGATTGACAAAAGGCTAAAGACAAGGGGGATAATGAGGAGTTTGGAGAGATTTGTCGGTGGAAGACCATACGGGGGTGACCTTCGGCTACTATAAAGGAACATATGATTTATCATATGTTGTTCTCATCTTAAAAAGGTCAATCCTCGTAAATACATCTATCTTGTGAATATGTTAATTACTAGTGTAGATTTTTGGTGAAAAATAAGATGTGCTCGAGTGCAAATTCTTAGCCATGTTTGAGGGGAGGCTCAGTAAAAAATAAAATAATAATAATAATAATAATAATAATAATAATAATAATAATAATAATAATAAAAATAATAATAAAAATAAATAAATAAAATACAGCTTTTAATGTGCAAAATGTTTTAAGGCACAAAATTTTTGAAAGATAAAAACTGTTTTTGGAGCAACATTCTATGGTTCACAATTCCCAAGTCTTTAAGACTAGAATGAATTGTATAGCTGTAATAGTTTGTTAAAAACTATATGGTCCTCACTCACCAGGTTGTTCTAACAAAGAGTGGCTAGTCCAAGGGGGTACGGCTCTTGGTAAAGACCAATCAAATCCGTTGATGGTTGCCAGGTTACCCAAAACTGGATGGTTTTCACTTGCCATACTCTTGGGATAAAAAGTGGCTAGTCCAAGAGGGTACGGCTCTTGGTAAAGACTAAATCAAATACGTTGATAGCTGTGATGGTTTGCCAAAAATCATTAGGGATCTCAACTCGCCAATGTTTCATGTACTAATGAGTTGAAAATGGTCTCAGTCCTCCATGGATTTGACCCTTTCTGGGTGCCAATGGACTGACTAGCCCAAGAGTGAATGGCTACTTGGTAAAGGCTCATCAAACCCATTCATGTAGCTGTGGCGGTCTTGTTGCAGTCCACGATTAGATGCTGCTTTTCTTGTTGCTGATTCAAAGTTTAAGAAGGTTGCTTTTGGAGTCGGTTTCAGGATGTTGCTATTCAATCCTCTGGTGTTTTCAACGAAAGATCTATCTAGAAACTTGAAGTTAACTGTGTTAAATTCAAGTTTAGGGGAGGATTGTTAGGAATTTTGTAATAGATAGTTACTACTAGTAGGTATGTAGTTCCTACTGGTAGAGTAAAAGCTCATGCTGGTAGGTATGTAGTTCCTACTGGTACGGATAAAGTTATAGTTAGTGTTGGCAGAACAAAAGTGATTCCTGCTGGTAGAACAATATTAGTCCTGGTAGTATTATGCTTACTCCGGGTTGATAGTTAAGTTAGTTAGTGATAGGGATATGCATGAGATATCCTAGGAAGTGATAACACTTATCACTTTAGCTTTTAGCGAGTCTTAAGGGTTTCGTGGGTATTTAAGAAACCTACGGGTTGGATGAATGTAACGAAAAAAACAGATTGATTCATTAGAAAAACACGTTTATTATCAATAGAAAAGATCCATAGAGGATCATTGTTTTAGTAATTCTTTAACTCTGTTGTTTATATTTCGCGTAAACAATAGTTTCATTTGTTAGAGTCTCTCTTAGAGTTGCTTGTGATTACATAAGTGCTCTACAACCTTAACAGGCGTAAAGATCTATCTAGGGCTGGACCTTCAGATTCTGACAGCTTCAAGTCTTGCAACTGGTGCAAACGATTCCTTAAAATCTATTCCTTCCTCTTGACCGTATCCTTTGGCAACCAAACGAGACTTGTTCTGAATAATCGTGTTTTCAGCATTAGTCTTATTTTTCCAAATCCATTTCACTGCGATTATGTTTCTGCCAACAAGACATTCAACAAGCTCCCAAACATCAAGGCGTTTAAACTGGTTAAGCTCATCTTGCATGGATTCAATCCAGCTGTGATCAAGCATAGCTTCCTTGATATTTTTTTCAGTTCGATTGTACTGACTGTTAGTGCATACATGTAAACTTCTGCATCAGTTTGAAGTCTTTTCCTTGTCATTGCCGGCTTTGAGGGATCACTAATCACTTGTTCAAGTGGATGATTCTTAGTCCACCTATCAGTTGAGTGATGTTGTTGGTGAAATTGATGCATATTTGATGGATCCTGATATGTTGAAGACAACTTAACAACTTCAGATTCAGGAGTTTGTGGTGCATTATAAAACATGTTTCCATCAAAATCTGCAACATCTTCTTGAATGAATCCATCGGCAACTTCATTCACGAATGGAGAGTTAGTTCGTTGGCAACTTGTTCGTCTGACGAGGATACTATTTGAGGAGCATCATCTTGTTTAACGATGATTGACGATGATGAAGTGTGGTCATTATCAGTAGTATTTACAGCGGAATGATCAGACACTTCTTGTGAACTCGTCGCATAGTATTCTTCATAAAGAGGACCAAAAAAATTATCCAAGTCTAATTTTGAAGGTATTGATTGTGAATCTTCCGATGAATTATTGAAATTTATGCAGTCAAAAGCCATAGCCATGAGTTCATCAAACTTGACATGGATTGTTTCTATTATGTTTTTGGTTCGGCGGTTGTAAATACGAAATCCACGTGATGACTCAGAATAGCCAATAAAGATAACAATGTCAGCATTTGGTTTCATCTTCCCAAGATCATCATGATCATTTATTGGATAGCAAAGATATCCAAACATATGAAAGTATTGAATATTAGTTTTTCTGCCACGAATTAACTCATAAGGAGTTTTATTGTGTCGAGTGTGTACAATAGAGCGATTATGGATAAAGCAAGTAGTAGCAATGGCTTTCGCCCATAGAAAAGATAAGCATTGTTCGAGCGGCCTCGACGAGTGTACGATTATGTCGTTAAAAAACACCAATTTGTTAAGGCGTTCGAGCAATTAAAGTTTTATGAACAATGCCTAACTTTGCATAGAATGCCCGTAATTTATCGTTTTTGAATTTGGTTCCATTATCAGTTCGAATTGTTGAACCTTTAGATTCCTTTAATCTTGATTAACGAAATCGATAATCATATCTGGAGCCTCATCTTTAGTTCGAAGAAAAATAGACACAGGTTGATAACGAGACATAGTCGGTCAAAGATCACGAGAATATATTTCTTGCCCACACAAATCCTTGTGAAGTAATTCGAGTTTAGATTCTGTGCTTGGAACCAACTTTGGTATAAGTGAAGCTTGCTTGCTTTTACCCTGTTCACATGCTGAACATATGTGATCTTTTTTGTACTTAAATTTCGGTAGCCCATCAACTAGATCGTGTGTAGTGAGTTAGTTAATGGTGCCAAAATTTAAATGAGACAGCCGACGGTGCCATAACCAAGATTTTGTTGATGTGGCTCTAGACATTAAACACACCAGAGAAGAAGCCGCCATCTCAAAAATGGAGATAGTAATTACGTGGTTCGAGTCTGAGAAAACAGTAAGCACATCTCCCTCTAAGTTCTGAACATAACACGTATTTGAACGAAAGACTACTTCTAAATCTCCTTTACAGAATTGTCCAGCCGAGAACAGTTTGTGCCTAAGGCCTTCAACATATTATACATGACAAATCGTGAGATTGCCTTGAACAAAATCTCCATATCCTGTGATTGCAGTGAAAAGATCATTCCCAAAGCCAACTGTTCCCATGAATTTCTCAACAAAATTTCTTAGCAGTTAAAGATTGCCAGTCATATGCTTTGAGCATCTGCTATCAACAATCCACAAAATAAGCTGGATCACCTGCATCACATGAATCAAATGAAGATGGAAGAGTGGACAGTTTGGCTACCCACATTTGAGTGGTAACCGGTGTTTTAGACTTAGATCTAACACTGGTTTTACTTTTTGTCACACTTGATTGTGATTGAGTAGTTTCGCTTTTGGGTGTCTAATTAAAACCTTGTTGGTATTCAAACCACTTTTGCCACTTTCTGCTTGTAGCTATTTTGTTGTTCATGTAACTGCTAAGTGTCCTTGTTTGACTAGAATCAAAAGATAGTGTTAACGCCACTAGAGACCATTAATTGTTGCTGTTGGGTTTTAGCAACACTTAATCTAGATTTTGTAACTACAAAACTAGCTCCTAAATTCTTAGATCTCACTGCTAAGGGGGATGTGAATAAGACTCTCTTAACACTAGACTTCCTAGATAAAGCATGACGTGCAACACACTTTTCATGAGAATGCAAAAACACATTATTACCACAAGAAATACACACAATATTCGAACTGTCATTGACAACATTTACACATGCTTTTACAGTCTTAGAGTTTGATATACATGTGTAACATCCGAGAATTTTCGAAATTTTGAATGACGATTTTACCCTTTGACTTTTCGGGTCTGACTTGATTTTTTGACTTTTGGTCTTCTATTGTCTCGTAAAAACAATTGCCGCGTGACCGGTAAAATTTTCGGAACGTATTTCAAATAATAAATCATATTTATTATTATATTTCTCAAGTGGAAGTTATTTTTAAATTATTTGGCTTGAAAACGAAAAGATATATATTATTAATAGTTGACGTATCAAAAACGAACCACTAAATCATGTTTTCACAACTCGGAATCATACAAGCCATTTTTGATGTAAAACGACATTCCTGACAACTTTTCAGATTTGACCGAGACCGAAAAAGACAGAAAGTGACTGAAACTTGCCCCTAAAAGATTAGAAACGAGAAATAATTAATTATATTTAATTAAAGCTTTTTATTAAATAAAATATTTAATAAATTAGTCATCATGTTATTTCGAAAACCGTTTGTTGGATAACGCGAAATTATACAGGTTAGAAATCTTTTTATTTTACTTTCGGGACAAGACATAACTGGGTTTTCATAATAAAAATTACAAAATATTTTTATAAATGTTATAAAAATATTTATGAAATACTATCAATGGCGCAAGTTTCGTGCGTTGAATCATCCGTTAAGTCGCTCAAACGAGTCCCGAACCACTTGTTATCAAAACTATATTAAAAAGTTACATTTTTAACCCTAAACTATTATTCACTTTACAATTTCATTTTAAACTTTTATATATAAATAAAAGTTTTATACATTTTTATTCATTTTAACAAAACATAAATACACATCTTCATCACTCTCTCTCTCTCTCCCAAATATTCCGGCCACCGCCGCCCCACCTCCAGCCACCGCCCGCCGCCGTCACCGCCGCCGGAAAACTTTTTCGGCGTACTTTTCCGGCCAAATTCAAAAACGATCCCCACCACCGGATCTACCCGATCCCCACCACCACTCGCGGCCACGCGCCGTTCCCCCCCCCCCCCCTCTCCGGTTGCCACTGCCCCGCCACCATAGGGTGCGTGTGGTTTTTATACCACCAAGAAAAGGGTGCGCGTGGTTTATTAAAACAGATTAGGGTGCATCCGGTTTCGATCTCAGCCCCGAGCCAGGGTGCGTTTGGTTTATGTAAACCACCTAAGGGTGCGTTTTGGTTTTCATATCAGCCTAGGGGTGCGTTTGGTTGTGCTTAGCACCACGAAGGGTGCGTTTTGTTTCGGGACAGCCGAAAGGGCTGCGTATGGATGGTCTCGACACCACAAGGGGTGTTTGTTTCGCTGGCTCAGCCACCACCAAAAACCACCGCGGCTGTCACCGCCGCGTACCACCACCACTCCACCTCTTTTTGTTATTTGTTTATGAGTTTGGACTGTTTTCGGCCATAGGGTGCGTTGGGTTGGTAACATAAGCACCACGAGGGTGCGTTTGGTGGGGCAGCCACCATATAGGGTGCGTTTGGTATTAAAGACAAGCACAAAGGGTGCGTTTGGATATAGATTTAGCACTAAGGGCGTGTTTGTGTACAGGTAACGCCGGTTAGGGTGATGTTTGGCTTAGTAGAAAACAACATAGGACGTGTTTGGTTTATTTACACAATAAGGGTGCGTTTGAGGTAGCAGAATTGGCATATGAGTGCGTTTGGAATAACATAAATACACAAACAGGGGTGTTTGGGACAGCAGACAAATAGGGGCGTTTAGTTTAGCAGAATGAAGGGCGTTTGCGCTTTAGCGATATTAACAATAATTTAAGGCGTTTGGTCTTAACAACAAGGGTGCATTTGATGGTATAAATCGATTAATAAGTATATCGTAATGTTTTATGAATTATAAAACGGATTTAATGGTGGTTTAATGGTTAAATAAATATACTACTTATAATTTAACTTTCTAATTGATCTCGTTGAGATATATATATATATATATTTGAAACACGCGGGGCGTTTGGAAATGGAAAAACATTAGATTATATAAATATGGGAAACGTTATATAAACGAAACGTTATATAAACGAAAACGTTATACACAACCCTCCCCATCCATTCAGGTTTCTCTCAACAGAAACTTGTCTCATTTGTCAAGGAGATACAACACGTCTATCTTTTGATCTTTCTTACTTCGAGTAGTGGATATTGAATAGGTGGTAGTCTGCTCCACGCCTCGATTACATAAACCAAAATGTATAATCGAGTCTAGAGCCAAGAGATCATAAATAAAATCTCCATTAGGACACATTCCATTTCTAACACTTGTTGAACACCAATTAGTTCACAAGTTGTTAACAAGAGTCCTACGCATTATCCTTGTGATTATGCCAGAACATCCGAGTGATACGTATGTACTCATAATGAAGATGGAAATCCTGCTTGAGCCCAGCATCAAACAAGCTCTTGGTAGGTGACTTGCGAGATTCTATATGAATCAAACTTGTGTCAACTAGAAAGAAACGATGGTGCGATTTAATGTGAATCAAACTTGTTCCAGGAAATGAATTGACGGCTTAATCAGAAAGATAGTAACTATCTGATTCACTATTACCGTGTTGTCTGCTTTGAGATGTTTCGGTATTGAGAACTAGCAAGCATTGGTATATCTAATACCATCTGTGTTAGAAGACTCCTACGCTTTAACGCTGGAAAACCTGTCAGGAGATTCTTTGAATCCTACCTGAACACCAGGTACATTATTTTTACTATAAAACGGTCCTACGGACACCAAAGGTTAATCTAAACCGAACCGAAGGTTAATCTAACCAAATTCGAACGAATGACAAAGCCATATTCGTCTACACGCTTTATTGCTAACTGTTTTATTTCAGGATACATAAAGATGGAGATGGTGATGCCTTATTCCAGCTGAAGTCGGATTCATTACCACATGCTCATGCTCAAACTACAAAGACATACTATAAGCATCAAGATTCAAGAATCATGAAAGCTCAAGAATTAAAGACAAAGACTTCCGCACAAACTCTAATATACAAGATCTTCCTTCAAAGATATCAAGTCTATCAAGGGAGATTGTTAGCAAGCTTTCAAGAAGATGCAAAGTATGAGCATGTTGGTCAAGACACAAGATCTCAAGGTGGAAAAGATGATCAAGAAGGAAGGATAAAGATTTAAAGATCTCGGACGAAAAGACAAAGTCAAAAGACAATGACAAAGGCTAAAGATCAAAGATCATAAAGCATGCAGGAACAAGCCTACAACGTTGACAGAGACAAAGATCACAAGAGCTCAATGACAAAAGCAATCTCATTGATCTCACGAAGGAGTGTCACAATGAACTCACTTCGGGGGAGATTGTTAGCCTCAAAATATTGAGTCGAACAATGGAAGTTCGTTAATTAATTATATTACGTCTCGGTCATTAATTAATATACGTTGTAATAGGCTAGACTGGTAAACGGGCTCTTAAATATAAGCTAACTGGTCACGTGTATCGAGAGAAAGCCCAAGTAAACCCGAGCCTGACCCGTAGAAATAATAAAGGCAAGTAAGCCTTTTAGTCTAGGTATAAATAACACTCTCCATGGATGGAGAGTGGGGTTGGTCATTTTTATTTTTCATTTTACAAGTAAACATCCCATTCTCTCTCACTTTCTCTCTCTAGTCTCTCTCTCTACAATTCTTATCATCATCTCATCTTATTCTTTCTTGTTCATCATGATGAACTGAAAGTGTTATTGGGTTATCGACACCTTTTGCTTGAAGTAGTCTATAAATTAAGATTACTTCATTATTTTGGACATTCCAAAAACACATAAATTTTTTACTTGAAGTAGTCTTTAATTCATATCTCGACATATTGTTTCTTACCTTACGATCAAGAGAACCTTTAATCATATTGTTTTTGTCATGTGTTGTACCTTGCACACAATAAAGATTTTCCTACTTGTGCATGGCTATAACACCCCCATAAAATCACAATGCAGCGGAATACCACTTTGGGTTGCTACTTCATAGTATAAAGTACAAGTTACAGAAAACGACCTCAAAAGAGACGTTAATAAAATGTCACATTCGATTAAAATTTTAGAGTAAAATCAGGTCCTAATAATTTATAATTTAACAAGATTACAAGATTTCAAACGTGAATCATTTTGTATATTTAAGGAAAAATAGTTATCGAATGTGAAGAAAAACCAAGTCCTTGAGTTTTGTTGATATCCACGCGTCTCGAATGCTCCTAATGCTCAGCTAACAAGATATAACCTGAGAAAATACATGCAAAAACGTCAACAATAATGTTGGTGAATTCATAGGTTTAAGTAAAAACAGTATTGAAATAAATCAAGTAATATTTCAGTAAGAAAAGTAGCGTTACAACATTTAAAAGAATTGTTGTTGAAATCCAAGTAGTAATTTAATAAATCAAGTATGCTTATTAGTGGACCACAAGGTATAAGATCAGCTTATAATACATTATTTTTGTGAAAACAACTTTTTTAAAAGTCACTAATAAGCTAGAAACAGCTTAAAAATCAGACAACCTATACTTAGCCATTTTTTTTACTTTTAAACAAAACTAAATAAGCTAAAAACTGAAATAATCTACACTAGGACTAAATAAGCTATCAAGAAGATGGTTTATACAAACTTTTAAGATGAAGAAAGGTATGATCATGTTGGTCCGAAGGTCACAAGATCACAAAGAGGCAAAAGATTACAAGATAATGAAAAGAGATGATGTATGGCTGATGATCTCAAGATGCTCAAGATCATAAGCAAGTCATGCTGAAGGAACAAGCTCAAGCCTAAAGTTTTAAAGAACACTACATATGTCACAAGATAATGAATAAAGATTCAAGACTACGAGCAAGACATAAGACATACATAGTATGCTAAGCTTAAGTTTTTATACCCTTAGGGGGAGATTGTTAGGATTACGAAAAAGTCTCGGTCACTCCTAATATATATATATCCCGTAGCTCGTAGTTAAACATTGTGTAAAAGTAAGCTAACCGGGCCAAGCCATGGGTACAACTAAGCCCATGGATGCCCCATGTAAGGAAGTATAAAAGCCTTCTCCATCTCATGGAGAGGGTGTTGGTTCATTTCATAATAACATATTTCTTTCTCTTTCTAGAATTGTTCTAACGATCTCTCTCTCTCTCTCTCTAGAATCATTCTTTTCTAGCTTAGTAAGTTATGTGATTTGATATCCTTCAAAATGCATTTCTACATTGTATTGTATCTGAGACTGTCTACATGCATCAACCTCCTATTTATGGGGATCATCAATGTCTTGAATATGTTTGTCTCTTAAACAGATCATTATATGGCCTTAAGTAGGCACCGCGTACCTGGTTTCAACGGTTTGTGAGTTATGCTACTCGTGTTGGTTTTGGTGATAGTAGATGCGATTCGTCCTTGTTTGTTTATATGCAGGGCTATGATGTAGCTTACTTGTTACTTTATGTAGATGATGTTTTGTTGGCAGCTTCTTCTACAACATTTTTACAAAGGATTATAGTGCATTTACATTAGAAGTTTTCTATGACTAATCTTGGTCTGCTAAATTATTTTTTAGACATCTTTGTCACACGTTTACCAAGGGGATGTTTCTTAGCTAAAAAAGTATGCATCGAAGTTTCTTGAGCGTGCAGGCATGCACAATTGTCATTCGTGGTTGGGTACCCCCCCCACCCATTGTTGGATACTACAAAGACCAAGTTGGGAGCTGATAGTACCCTGGTATATGATCCGACCCTTTATCGGAGTCTTGTTAGGACTTTACAATACCTTACTTTTACTAGACCTAATTTGTCCTATATGGTTCAACAGGTTTGTCTCTATATACTTGATCCTCGAGAGCCTCATCTTGTTGCTCTTAAGAGCATTTTATGATATGTTTTTGGTACATTGGATTATGTTCTTCACTTGTATTCTTCCTCGACTTTCTAACTAGTTGCTTATATCGATGTTGATTGGCAAATTCCTGACTACTTGGTGTTCTACTTCAGGATATTGCATTTTTCGTGGCTATAATCTAATTGTTTGGGTCGTCCAAGAGTTAGTACTCTATGTTTTGCTCAGTGTTGATGCTGAGTAGCGTGACTGTTTCCAATGCGATGAGGTAAAACTCTTGGTTGCGAATATCCTTCTTGGCTCATTCTCCCTTTACATTTAACTACCATAGTTTATATTTACAATTCTGTGGGTATATTTCATCTCTAATCTGTGCATATCACACGAACAAAGTATATCAGATGATTAACAACCACTTTGTTTAGAGATGGGTTGCAGTCAGGGTCATGTTCGTGTCTTGCATGTTCCTTCCCCTTACCAGTATGTTGACATCTTCACCAAGGGTTTTTCATTTGCTTTATTTGACGAATTCTGGTCTAGTTTATAGTTATTTAATTCCTCACACTCAAAATGTGGGGGCTATAGGTAAGATATTATTCTAATACCATAAATTATGGGGATGTTGGGTAAATGTCGGGTTTTTTTAACCCGTTTATCCTCCACTCTCACACTTTACACTCCTCACCATACTCGGTTTTTTAAACCCGTTTATCCTCCCACTCTCACATATTCTCACACTCTCACATATCTCTCACCGTTTCATTATCTGTATCTCCATCCCTCTTAAATCATTTGTCCTTTACATGTCTCTATAACACTAAACACACCTCCATTTTTACACAAACACTATATTACTGCAACTAACTTTCCTTCCTTCCTTCCCCAATTTCATTTCTCAAAACCCTATTTCTATTCCCCAAATCTGGGAAATAGATCTAATTAGTCACGAATTTTCAACGATATTTAATACAACCGCCTTCTTCAGGTAACCTATTTCGTCCTTAATCATGCTTTCATTTATAGTTTTTTATTCTAATTAAGCTGTTTATTTGTTCTTTGAAGTTAGGGTTTTAAATTGGCATCTAATTTATATGAATCACCAACTTTTTGATATATTGTGTGCTTTTATGTTTTTTTATTTTGTTAGTTATGGTTTGATATTACTACCCTTTTTATAAGACTTATTATGTGTGTTACTGTGTGTTTGTGTGTGTGTGTGATTGCGTTAGCTAAGATTTTTTATTGTAAATATTTTGATAAGAATTATTGTGTGGGTTTATGTGATTAACATAAGTTTTGAATGCTTATGTGATTGCGTTGTCAAGTTATTTTTAAGCAATAGCTTTATAAACTATGTGTATTTGTATACGTGATTCCGTTAGTTGTGATTTGTTATTAGTTACTTCATTTGATAAGAATTAGTGTATGTGACTGCGTGTTCTTATGTGTGCGTGTGTGTGATTATGATGGTTTAGCCGGTCTATATAACAAACACGCATAAAAGAAAAAATCCATCAACATTTGTACGCTTCACTATAGTATTATATACCTTGCTATGACGGATTAGCTTAAGCTTATTTATGTTGTAAAGCTAATGCGATATTTGATAGATAACTCATCCTGATATTGATTATAACAGGGTGGTTTGATGAGTCTCATTAGATTCGTTTAAAGCTGAGATTATCCACACCTTGGCGAGGCAACTCAATGAGTTTGCAACCATGGTAGATGTATCCTCTTTCTTTGACTGTTTACTTATGTGAGGCTCATTGACGGTGATATTTCCCCTTCTTAGTATATCCAAAAGGCAATACAGTTGCAAGATTATGACTATATACATATCACATTAGCAATGTGACTGGAACCGTGATTTGGCATGGAAACCTGTCAGGTTTGCAGCCATCACGGGTTTGGTTCAGTAGGCGATCATTATTATAAGGCTGTCATGGATTTTAATAGCTTCAGCTAAAGGCGTAAACATTCCGTGTTTTGGCATGGTAAACTTTTTAGTTTGCAACCATTGCGGATGTTTATGCTTTTTTCATAACCGAAGTGCACAGAATGACTAATGCGCTTCGGTTAAAGGTGTTCCCATTCGTGTTTTGGTGGGCTAACGTATTCAACCTACATGTATTTTGGGCCAACATTTGAAAGGTGTTCACTTATCTGTGTCGTCATGGTATGAGCTTATTAAGCTTCTAGCCAAGGCGGAAGTGTGTCCCTTTTATGTTTTTCTGGCAATTCAAGGATTAAATATTGGAGGCTATGACGAATTTCAATATGTTATCTGAGCCTGTTGAAGAGAAGGACCGTTGTAGCGGGTCAAGCTTATTAAGCTTGCCTTTGTGGTTATAATACATTTATGCTCTTCGTGCACCAAAATCAGTTGGCATTCTGTTTTTTTTCATTCACTTAGGTAAAAAAGTCATTAAGGGCTCCATTTAGAGTTTGTGATGATTTTGAATAGGTTAGCCTAAAGTCATTGACATTCATCCTAAATTAATATGCTTCTGATTTTGGAATACATATAAACTACGGTTGTTAGCCGTACGTAAGTTGTGTATCAATTTACGGTAGCTCTTGAATGATCGAGCTCATTGGCTCGGTGGAATGAACTGATATAATATACATATATACAGGATGGATCAAACCGGGAGCCCAAACGAAACACTGGCACCCAGTGTATTGAAACATCATTGTTTTAGCTACTGAATGAGTCTTAATATAATATAATGTTGCATGCGATGATGATTAATTTTCTGTTTAGTACGCATGGTTTACCGATCCCTGTATCTTGGTTAGGCAGTCACACCAAGTGTGTAATTGCAGTCATGTCAGGTGTTTGGTCACACTTCAGTACTCATTAATCTGAGCCTCATTTGTTATTATTATACAAACTCATTCACGGGTCAAGACAACGTTGTTTAACGTTTAACAGCTACCGCTTTTCCATCTTTCCTACCGCATTCACCAACCCTTAACGAAGAGGCCACGAACAGGTATTCTGATTTAGTATTTCGTTTCTGAAAGTTAGAAATAATAAAGTAAATGACTAAAACTTATATCTATATTACCAGTCCTATTATTTAAGCTGATTTAAATCGTTTGTAACAGCTGATAAGCACGAGATTTTTTTCTCTCTTAGAAAGTTGGATGGTTTCGGATGTTAGTGTTATGTGCAGGGTTGATTCGGGATTTGGGTGCTCTCGAATTACGTGATTAGCCAATATATTTGCACTCAAAGTAATTTCATACTCATTTTTCTTACACTTTTCTATAAACTTATAATTATTACTTATTATATGGGAATATGTTGGCAGTATATGTGGAACCTCATTACTCCAAAAAGTTTGAAGTAAGTGTTACATTTTGTTCCTTTCGTGTCCTGTTAGCTCATGTGTATTGATATTTGTATTTCCTTTTGTATCAGGTGCCATTTATTGCTATGTATATGAAAAAGGAATGCCAAAGCTTGTTTAAGGATCAAGAACATGGTGACATGGAGAATCTATATGATTTTGACCAAAAACCCACTCTGATGTGGCACAAGGTAAATGAGAATCATTTTAGTTTTATTGTGTTTCAGGTACACGTGGGGAATCTAATATGGCTCGATCTGGAGTTATGTTTTACTTCTTTCAGACGGGTAAAATAAAAGAAATGTGTAAAAGGTAACAAGTTAAATGGGTCGAACAAGCAAAAGTCACTCACAATATTCTTTTAATGTATAAATTGCTTTCCAATCATATCATAAGAAAAACAGACTATATGAAATACGGGAGTGGTTTGATGTAATGTAATTAACTTACTATTGCCGTGCAGTTAAGGACAGAGCGAGTGAGGAACAGGATATGAATAGGAACTAGACAACTCAGTCTCTTGCAGTAAAAAAGGTAACCATTACACCTGCTTTTAATAACTTTGCATTCTGACCATAATTGTGATCAACCATAAAGTTGTACCAACAAGAAAACAACTGCACCCAAGTTTTTATGCTGTAACATGTATTAGTTGTCGTGTTCATGTAATGCAAGTGACTTCTAGCCTATTTTGAGGTGTTTGATATGAAAAGGCTTGATGACGTCAACAAGTGGCAACCAACAGAAGACAGTTTCTGAATCAGGTAACTGCATAAGTAAAGTTTTTGAATTAGGCTACTGCATCATATGGTGTGTTTGGTTTAGGCTGCTGCAACGATAACATGTGTTTGGATGAGTTCATACCAAATTAGTAGACTCTTGCTAGAATCACAATGAGACTATCATAGAATCTTAAGCGTATTAGGACCGGTTTTCAAGGCCTAAATTTGAATATATTAAGTCTTGGTGACACAATTCTAAGGCCTAATTTTTGTAGCTCACTTTAAATGGATAATTTTCATAGAAGGATCTTTAATTTGTATATTACGTGTGAAATGAAACACATCTCCCATCTTGATGAAACAACTCTACAGTATAGATTATTCTACAGACAAGATTTTCAGCTGTAACAAAGAATCACAAGTACCTCATAGTTAGTTTCTTAGCAATAGCTTTGAGGTTATGGAAAACATGTTTTTAGTTATTTTGTATGGTATTAAATTAAAATGATTAAGAGCTGAAAAGAAAAAAAACAATTGTAAGTTGAACCAACTTTAAACATTACTTTGATACAAATTTAAAAACCACACATACAATGATAATCCTCAAACTGATGAATAAAATGTGTATCATGTGATGTGAATGTATACATGTTGATATAACAATGTCTTATATTACTAAAGTTCCAACCAATTGTTAATTTATTTTTTATTGTTGTTGTGATTTTAGGTTCTGGTCACTTTGTAACCGACTAGCCGCTATCCATTGCTGCTGATGTGGCTCTTGATATATATAAGCTGTTTTTTATTGGCTAGGTATGTTAAGCACTTAGGATGCTAATTAGGCACTTAAGCTAAATTTGTATCATTAAAGTTGGCTCTATAACCCTTTGGGTCGTTTTGTAACCTGTAATATTAACATTTAAAAAGAATGATATTTAACTTTATAAATCTAACATTTTATAATGAATTCTAAATGACTTAGATGCAATGTTGCGAATCACGGGCAACCTAAAACGACACCTGCTAGATATTATACGATGGTTAATTTTAATGCTGATATATTTTTGATTTTGTGTCGCATGATGTTATTCTCTTAGATCAGTCAGTTTTATATGGGATGGCTGATATGCATGATCGCCATAGGGATATGCGGCTTGATATTGATAACATGTCATATGAGGTAACCAAGAAATATAAGTTAACATCTTTTTGTATTTTAATAACTCTGTTTTGCATAACTATATTGTAAATGTGTGTTAAGGAGCTATTGGCACTGGAAGAGCGAATTGGAAATGTAAACACTAGATTGACAGAAGAAAACATTTCCAAGTGTATGAAGCAAAAAATATATGTGACGGAAGACGGTCAGCCACTGAACCTTGTTGTATATGCCAGGTACCATTTTTTTCTATGTAGTTTCTAAATTATAAGTCTTGGTGTGGATCACCTTAAAGATGTGTTTAATTGTTGAGGTGTAATATATTATGACTCAACAGGAAGAGTACAAGAATGGAGATGATCTCGCCGGTAAACTTAAATTTTTAGTATCTTATTCCTTCCTCATTATTTTGTACATGTCAGTAGCAAATGGACAAACCTCAAAGTATGGAGACTCGAGAAAAGGTAGGATAAGAGGTTGAAGAAGTGTTTAATAAGGTATGTTATCTACTCTTACTTTTTCATCCGTTGAATGGCTGTTCATCGCGCTTATTTTTTTTGGAATAA
Source organism: Tanacetum coccineum (assembly GCA_026074375.1). NCBI lineage: Eukaryota > Viridiplantae > Streptophyta > Magnoliopsida > Asterales > Asteraceae > Tanacetum > Tanacetum coccineum. Next base: position 21,480 of record BQNB010089733.1, read on the forward strand.
CAGGCGGGTCAAAATGGTTCCATGGGCGAAAGTATACAAATTTTTTTTATTGCAGTACATTGCATTTAATTAACTGAAACAAAGACTACTAGATGGACAAATAGGTAACCCGCATCCACTTTCTACACTCGATGCTTTTCTGTTACGGGTAGCTTCAAAGTGTGCGGCTACCTGTTTGATTCTATATTGTCAAGGCTACATAATTCATAGTTGCAGACAAGACTGCGCTGAAAAGGCCCTGGAAAATGCAGAAACATTTGAAGCAAGTTGATAGAGCATGTACATTGACAGAAATTTGTATCTTTACAAGTATATCTATAGTTTCGCCTTTACAAGTATATTTATAGTTTCACCTGTTATTATTTACTTCATAATTTGCAATAATACACTTTGGTTTTGCTGTGTTACGATTTGTGATAATATTGGGGAATTTTAATACGCAAACGACCCGCAGCGGAGAAGGAGTTGCAAACGCCCCGCAACGGAGCGCGGACAAACCCCCTCGTTTATAAACATTTATATATTATAGAACACACTCAATACTTTCAAAATAATTAAGTTTTGGACGTTTTCAAAATCTTACACTTATTTATAACACATAAGTTTGAAATATATATACATCACCACGATTTATACATTTTGTAGACTTTTTTATATTTTTTATAAACTTTTTCATAAACCGTGATAGTGGAGGCTTTTAGTACATAGATATTATTAATGGTAATAGTAATAACAGCCTTAATTTTTTACATCATTGGACACGATTTTAGATGGATTTTTGTATACATAAAATAGGCAAATCGTAACCTATTGATTTGAGATGAATATTTTCACCATTATAAAAAAGCCTCATTTTAAATTTCATTGATAATGCCATAAACATCAATGTTTTGAAACCCGGTTCGACTCGGCCGGTACAACCGGTTCTAGTCGAAAAAACGGGTCAAATTGAACCGGGTTTTAAATTTTCGAAACCCGGTTATACCCGCCGGGTTTGAAGTGACCCGGGTCAACTCGGTTATTGAGACCCGGCCGGGTTTTGATTTTTTTCGTGTTTTTCACAAATAAAGCAATTTAATTATATATATTTGCGACGTAGCTTTATTTTTAATGTTATATTATTTGTTAGTAAATGGTTTTAGGCTAAATATATGAAATATTCATAATTTGTATATATTTTTTTTTGTATTATTGCAAATATATATAAAAAATTAGTTATGAAAAATCGGGTTGACCCGGTGGTCCAACCGGTTGAACCGGTAACCCGGTGACGCGATGACCCGATGACTAGACCGGGTCGATTAGAGACCCGGTTTTCAAAACATTGACAAACATATACATCTCGGATACGAGTCTAAAGTAACTAGCTAGCCTTAATACACTCCACTACAAGGCATGTAATTAGTGCATGCATGAGTGTGTACAGATTTAGTAGCATCTTCCTCAAAAGTACTCCATGATCGATAATCATATATTTTTGTTTGACGATAGTCGTATTATCTTTGAAAGTTCTTTATCTATAAATGATTGAGTTAACTTCATCTTTTCTTTTTTTAATTCATTTTCATTGAGATTACTTTCTAAAATTGTATACGTACTTAGTATACATGCCTGTTGTATACATCTTGAAGTTTTGGTTTAATGCTAAAGGATCATTCTCTCATAATGCCCATTTTAGAATGCTGGAATCTACTGATTTCCACCAAGTATATATGGCTTTCTTGATCTGCTCTAGTGTGAAATGAATTTTTGACGGATGAATGTTAGTATAAGATACTGAACTTAAAAACACGTACAGTATGTTTTAATCCTGATAAATAAACTTGGTTCCATGGACCATGAAGTCATACTACTTGTTAGAAATTGGGGTGTGTGTGATGATCCTAATATCTCTGTTGTATCGTGTTGAGTTCACTTTCCGCATTAAGTATTTCGACCCTATAAGATGCCTGTGTTGCACGAAATCTCAATCGGGATAATACAAAGAGAATGTCAATTTGTGTTCTAGGCACAAGAATCACAAATCAAAAACAATAAGAAAATTGTAAGTGTATTTTCGTAAATCAAGAATCACAAATCAAGAATCACAAATCAAGAACACAAATCAAGTATTTTCGTAAATTAAGAAAATTGTAAGTGTATTAACACAAATCAAGAATCACAAAACAAGAATCACAAATCAAGAACACAAGAATCACAAATCAAGTATTTTGACCCTAATGGATCTGTTTATAAAACAGATTCTAAATGAAAGTTAAGCAGTTAAAGTTGGTTGAAACCAACTTTCACAACTGTTTTTCAACAGTCACAGCGGGACCCTAACAAGAGGCTCTGCCCCTTAACCCCGCAAGGGGCGCTGCCCCTTGACCCCGCAAGGGGGCGCAGCCCCTTGACCCTTGTATTTTTGTCATGGTCGAAAACATATTAGCTCAACGAGTGTGCACTCCACACTTCCATAACTCGTATCCGAGCCGAATATAAATCTCATTAGTCTCTAGTAAATCGTCATTACCTAAATGGCCGTTGATGACATTAAAATCACCAACAGTACATGGCGTCTTTCAAAGATGATTACCAGTTTCTCAGTAGATTCACTTTTACCAAAATAATACAGTGTAAACTAAAATTAGATTAGACATATACTGTATCTAACTAGAAAACCACAAAAGCGTGTAAAAGTTAATTTTGTTGTATCTTATAAGTTTTAACAATCCTATAAATGATTAATTTTGGGCTATAAGTCATAGTTATAGAAGCTACGAAAGATCTTGTAGGAAATTTAATAATCCCACAAAATCGAATAAAAGCAAAGTGTGCATAAACAACTTAAAATTTAAAAAAAGGAAATAAAGAAACCTGTGACAAAGATTCTTCTCGTGATGCATGAAATTGGTCTTTGGAATCTACGTTTCTATATTCATATGAAATTTAAAGGTTGTAATTTTTCTTTTTAATATTTTACAAGGTTTTGATGTCTGCGCGTTGCCGCGGGGGATGTCCAAGCTTAAAATGTTTAGATACAGTTTTAGTCAATATATACTTAACCATAAAGTAAAGATACCAATGTTAATACTATATCATCAGCTACCTAGACAATATAATATATCCACAAGCAACAAAGTTTCTAAACACATCCAAATATTCGAATGAATTACATAGAAAATGGATGAATGGGGCATTAGAATACTTCTGACGGGTTAACACTCTTTACAATACAAAAAAAGTCGCCAAAAGAGATGTTTTAAGACATATAAATTACAGTGTAGCATTAAGAAATTCATATGCAAAGTCAATTCTCAAATATATACAAAACAATAATTCTTATGTAGATTTGGCTTATTTATCTAACTGCTGAAGTAACTCACAATTGCCTTGTGATTGTGGGAAAAGCAAAGGCAGCGACAGAGGGACAACTTGGTATACGCACAAAGCATCAGCATGCTCATAAACTATAAAAGTGATATAAAGACATACTATTTTTTTATAACAATTAGGATATAAGAAAAACATGCAGTTTTTGCATGGATACAATTTTAGTCATAAAGGCTGTAAAAAGAACTATGTTCGAAAGGTGTAAAAAATAATATGTAAAGCCACATACTATATATATCCATCAAAATGTGACCAGCTTCACAATCAATTGATTGCAAGCTAGCCAATTCATCTTCAGTAACCATTTGATTGCTCTCTCTCTCAAATATTGTATGTAGAATAGAGCTTAGGTATTCATCCTGAAGATAATGCAAGTTGCAGATAATTAGCCTATTGTCCTCAAATTTACAGACTACAGTTACACATATATGAAAAGTCAATATCCATAAACAGTTGGTGAAAAGGCTTATGCAGATAGGGACCAGTTCGAATTAAGTATCAACATTCTAATGCATTTGCCTATTCTAATGCACTTTTTCTAAGACTTTCATGTAACATACCAGTAGCAGAACCCCGTTAGGGAGCTATGTATCTCCTAGCAGTGCACTACATGGTAGTCTTAACTAAATATATGATACATCATTGTATTCCAAAACTAAATTTCATTTAGTTAGATTTTAACCCAATATGACCAAATAGAAAACACCATTACATATTTTTAAGCTGAATTGCTAAATGAGAATGTTGGTAGAAGTTTGACCATCAGTTTGTATCCTTAAATCACAAAAAGCAAAAAAACCTAAAAGACACAGAGTCGCCTTCAGATCTAAACTCAATAAATTACGATCCACGGATACTTACATTAGTTCTGCAAGGTATTTTAGAATTTCTTGTTAGTTTCCTCGTTTGCACCAAGAAGAGTATGCAACTATCCAGATTATTTGAGCCTAAAAATATCACACAAAGAGAATTAATTTCGTTATACATAAACAAATAGAGGCTTTGGTTGACTATAAAGTCTTGAGATCTTGATGAACAAAAGGTCCCAAAACTCAATTAGTCATTATCATACCTTGTCGAGATCTATTGCGGTTGGAGGCAGATTATTTCCATTTTTGCAAGAAACTTTTGAGCTTGCCGCATAAGATCGTTTTTATTTTCCTGCAATATAGTTGATACTGATATAATCATTTTTGGATATAAAGTCGTCTACTATATAAGTTCATTTTTGTAGAGTTGTATCGCGTGTAGTAATAGTGTATTACTATGCAACTACCGTTTGCTTTACATGGCATGTTTCAAAGGCAAGCTATGTGAGCCCATTTCAGCCTTATTACATCACATAAACCCACCCATTGTAGCTTCATTTCATCACCCAAAACGACCTTTTGCCAATGAGTGAAACACAATCATCATCTTTGCACATTCTAGCACTTGTTTCACTGCTTCGTGCTGCATACACTGCTGCAGCAGCCACCGTTAATGGACAAAACCTTATTACCTCATAATTTCAGCATGGCTAATTCAGCATAAAAGTACAACATCTGTTACAAAAAATAATTCAATAGGTGAAACATTAAAACTCATAATCTATTAACCAAATTAACTCAAACGAAACGAATATCAACAAAATATAAAAAACGCACTGCTAATTACCGATTCATTGGATGGCATATCAAATAGGCTTGATATGCGTTTTCCTTTCTCCTCTTTTGCGTGCATTCTAATGAAATACTTCTGGGCATGGCTAGTTACTTGAGTTGGGGTTCTTGATGGTACATAGTTCTTTGAAATCCCTCTTCAATCACCTTTCCCGAGCTTTTCTAACCCGATCAAGAATGATATATGCTCTCTTTTGGTACATATCACCCCTGATAATATAAAAACATAAAATCTAAGAACATATTACAAAAGATGGAATCACATATGTGACAACACTAAAGACCCTAACATATCTCTCAGCATAACTTGTTTTAAAGAATGAATCGCATAAAAAGGTATCTGCTACTCCCTTCGGTCAGAAATTACTATCACATAATTTTTTTTGCATAACTAATTAAAATACATAATTTTAGGATGGTTCAATCAACAAATTTATTAATGGTAAAATTGATAAATATTAAAGACACAGATATATAAAGTGTGACAAAATAAAAACAAAGATTAATTTTGAGATATAGAAAAATATAACTTCTTATATCTAATAAAGGATAATTAACAGATTTAAATCTGTAACGATGGTAATTACCTTGTTAAAAGGTATCTGCTACCTTGCGTAGGTCAACTGACGCCACTCATGGTTGCTCATATCAAGTCGCTTATATCACCAACTGTATAGAAAATAAACCATTTTTTATTAGACAAATTTTTTTAAGTCGTTAAAACCATACAAAAGATGTAAACAGTCAAGGGATGTTTGGCATTGTGTTAAGAAGTGATTATATAATCATTAATATGAAAATAATAAGTTTTAAGCCGCAGA
>BQNB010089734.1:0-27333 GCA_026074375.1 Tanacetum coccineum
TATATATATATATATATATGTATATTTAACTATCTTTGGTGTGTTCACCTCTAGCAGAACGCTAACAAGTAACAACAACATGCGTTACCCAACTATGTGTGCGTTGCAAAAGTACACATGCCACATAAAAATTGCATAAGCTGATCAAAATGATTGCATCAAACACGGCCAATCACGGCCAATAAACAAAACTAAACGTCTTAAAGATATACACAACTAGATCCTTAAAACTTAAAGATAATTCAAACACACAGAACATTGCATAAAATGGGTTTGATCCATGTAGCTTAATTAATAATTGTGAAGATGGCATGGTAGGATGCGTTAGGCGGCATTGACCGCGTCCCTAAAGGTTATGTTGTAGGTTGTATGATCCATTCCTTTCTTCTCAAAAACTCTCCCTTGCTCCATAACTTCAGGAATTCTAGCCTGAACTCAAAACTAAATTGGTAACCTGAGCATAGAAAAATGAAATGCCTATACTGTATAAATGTATGCGTTTAAATTAACACAGCTTATAATATTACGGATTAAATAATACACAAACATAAAGATAAAGTTTATTTCATAACCATTCAGAAACACACGTAAACAAAAGACATGACTGATGACCATAGTTGAGAACAAGATCGATCCACGAACCACCAGACCTTACAATAAAATATTGCTTAAACTGAATACAACAACATTGATAGAGACAGATAAGGACGACAACGGACAACATCACAAGAAAACTAGAAGCTTCATGAATCACCCTGGTATATAAAGAACGATAAGACCACAGAAACAAAATAAGAAGGGAACGATCAGTCGCGTGAGTCATAAGAAGTAATGATTATTTGTATGGCCTAATGCAGAACGAATCACCATTTCCTTTGATACCCAAATTCTGAAACTCTCCATGTATTGGGTTGAACTTTAAAAGCGAGTAATTCGTCTAGTAATCGAAATTATCAAGCTCAATTATCGGTTCTTCTGCATTACTAAATCCAACTAACTTGCCTGAATAAAGGGTGGGAACCCTGGTAATCATTCTATAAGACGTTACAGAACGAGCATCTACCTCTAACAGCCATGCATAAATAAGTTGGGTCTCGCCTACAATGTAGTTTGCTGAAATTACCAGATACGAGTATTTGCCTAACTGTGAAATATAGAAGGGGACCACAAGCCACGATAATAAGTTTTTAGGTATGTCTATTATTTTGAATTGGTGGGTAATCAGATCAAACACAACATAAACTTCAAAATCCATACAAGACTAAAACCATGACCAACAAGCCAAAAAACCAAAAAAATCACATACCACTCCCCTATCAAAAATTAATATGTTTATCCATAACCTCCACAAGCCCTTCCTTTATTCGGATGGTCTCATCAACATGGGTTTTATCACAATAAGTATTCTATCTTATCTATGGTGTGTATCCAATGTTTATAAATATTTAACTTTATGGTGCTTATGAAATGTTATAGTTGCAGCAGCTGCAACGCTAATTCTACATAATTTGTGTGTACATTACAAATTTCTAGTAGTAAAGGATGTAGGAAATGTGGTTAATAGTATAGACTAATAAATATTGATAACTTAACAAACTTGTCCTTAATAATACATTTATGCACACTAAACATATGGGTACAAAACATGTGCTTAATCATAAGTTTTAGCACAACACACATATGATTACAAACGTTTTTTGCATACTAATGAAAAACAGGAAATAAATGTTACCTAAATAGTGAAAGACTAAGGTTGATATTTAATCAGCATCTTTGAAATCATTGTTAGATGAACCACCAGTTTGTGATAGTTGTGTTGCCAGTTGTGGTTCATCATCACACACATCTTCATTTAACCCAATGAAACTAACTAAGCTTCCATAGTTTGATCAACCTGCATTAATTTTTACAACACAAGCTTTGATGTTATGGCTCCTAACACCTTTTCTTAAGCTCCTCATCTTTGACCTCTTTAAGATTGCTCTCTTTCTAGTAAACTTAACCCTACTTTTACTCTTCCTTTTCAATACGAATGACAAAGATGTTGTTGAAGAAGAACCACCATCATCCAATAATGCCTCTTTTGAAAATTCAGCTTTACTAATATCTGAAAGTGAACGGTCATCGTAACCCATACGTTTATCTATCCAATCACACCATGTGTTAGAACCGCCAACATCAAAGCAACCACTAAAATACACATCCTCATAGTTCCAATAATCAAGAGCGTCAAAGTGATCAGCAACACAATTCGCATGCAAAAAATCAGCATAGAGATTCTTTCCTTGAAATTCAATACTTTTTCTTCTTGGTTTAAGAGGGGGTGTTCTTAGGTAGGGGAACAGGCTTCTTCTTTTTCCCATGAAACAAGCTCATCAATGGTCGTAGAAGCAGCATCCATTTTTAGTTTTTCATGACTTTTTAGTTTATACTTGATGTCCTCATGATAATCAACAAAACTCAACTTTTTAAAATAATAGGCTGGTAAGTTTTTAGGTAAATGGGCAATATACAAGTTAATTAACTCATACAACTCAGCCATATCATACATTTTTTTCATATCAAAGTCACCTTCAACAAGTGTCAAACCTCTTTCCAGGCTATTTGTATGAATATAATAAAACAGGCCGCGAATCTCACATTCTAGTTTATAGACCAACGTGTCAAGCATTTCAGAGTAACTCATCCTGTTTGAGTTAGATAACTTAAGTGATAAAAATTTCCCGTACTCATACCTTAAAGGTAGTTCACAGAACACACCATCATAGTTCACTTCAAAGACTGAATACTTTTCAGTGAAATCATCAATCCTATATATAGTAAATATGTAAAATTAGTTCCTTATATGAAAAATACACATTTGTGAAGACAAATGTTAACAACATAAACAACATTGTAAAATACCTAAACATGAGCAACTTAATTACATACCTTTTGCTATTATCCATAGAACTAAATGGAGGTTTCTTAGAAAACTTTGAAGAAAGTGAAAAATCAGATGTAGCCATCCTTATGCATGTACTTATGTAAGATTGCGAGATCTTTTCTTTATGTACTATTAAGATACTACTAATAATGTAATATAAGTTTAATATTTCGGGCCTCTGTAATTAGACATATATATTAGGGTAATTGGTTAATATTATGGGCTTGTATTACTTTAATTTTAGTGGGGTTTTACTAATACTGGAGTCATTTCCATGCATTAATTACAACGGTTAGTAAATGTGTAACTTATAAGACACGACCATTAAATGGATGCATGAATCACAACGGTTAACATGGAAATAGCGAGGAACCTTTTGGCGGTTGCTAGAGATCTCGTAAAAGTTTGAATAGGAGGCAGGCGATTATAAATGAAGCGAAGGTCAACAAGAATACAACTATGGTGAAAAGTGTTGCATTCTTCAGGGAACAACAAGATCAAGATTTGGCTTTGAAAAAAGGGAGTTCATTGATTGTATTAAAAAACTCTAGGTGGTTGTTGTTATTAAGGATTGTTAATGATGTTCCATGCACGGTTACTTATACTTGTTTGGTTATTACTTATGTTTATGTATTAAACCCATGAAAATGGTCAATTTTGGTGTTTATTTGCTTCTTTGCATGTTTTGAACATAACAAACTATCATGATTCATGAACTTAACAAATAGTTTAGGGTGCTATATCTTTCTTGGTGATGCCTAGACTATAGATCTTGGGGTCACTGTGGTTGTGGGTTGAGTGATCAAAAGCTCTCTATAGTTTAGGAAATGTTGGCAAGAAGATATGGTATGGTGAATTGGTGAACTTTTGAGTACAAATCTGTTGCTGTTTGATATGGTTAAGGTGTATCAGACAATTTTCTACCTGTTGTATCTGAGATACTATGAAGTTCTTGAGATAGTATTTCTACTTTGTTTCTTTGTATGTTTCTAGTTGTATGAGGTCTTTAGGACTGTCAAAGCCTCCTTTCTGTATCAAACTTTAATTAATAAACAAACACCTCACATAAAACCCCCCCCCCCTAAACACCCCCCCACCCCCCCCCATCCTAATCCAAAATCAACACCATACAACTACTCAATCCCTTCTCTCCAACACCATCAAAATCTCACCTCAATTCTTATTAAACCTCTATCAAAAAAAAACACACCTCACCAACACTCCCAACAAAATCACACATTCAACAACTTTTAACATTATTTACCCTCATTACCACACTATTATCATTAATAAATACAAACACCCATCCACATCCAATACCCAATCCCAACAAACATTCCTTATAAAAACATAAAAATTCCAAACTCCAATAATTATACTATTCAAAACCCCATATACCAACATTTACCAACACCCACATTCACCCATTCTTACAAAATTCTCAAAAATTTATTACTATTTAAACTACACTTATCACCCATTATAACCCCCCCCAAAAACCCAATAACATTCCCCAACACCAACACTAACTTTCTCATATTAATCTCCTCCTTTATAAACTCACCCCAAAATTCAAAATTACTATATCCCCTCATCCAATCACCATAAATCAAAATATCATACAACCATCTTTAAACCACATATTAAAAATCTCATAACTATATTACACATTCTTCACAATCCACAATATATACCAAATATTCCAACAACAAACAACATCCCATCATCCTCACCAAAGTACTGCATATATTTCATAATACTAAATTGTCATAGTGTACTCCAGCGACGACATTGATGTAGTTAAGACCCCCCACCACAATACTCACTATATCCCGATAAAACCTGCCTAATCTCGTCCATGACGTGACCCGATATCATATATAATCTAACAAGACCGTGAGCAGTGTCGATCACCGTCAGTTCAACCCCTCACGATCAGCTGATCCCGTTGTATCGATCTCCACTCTACCCCATACCAAACATAACGCCATCAACAGACCCACCCCCAGAATAAACGAGCTGTAACTTGTATGCGCGCACAACACTTTACAACTCCCCCTCACCTCCGTACACCGAACTAGAATTCTGCTATATCTAACCTCCCAATCAATAAACGTCACAACATCACTCTCCCACCACCCCCATAAACACCCGCAGACATAACCCTCGCATACCAATACCCAACACATCCACCAAAACCCTATGTAACCATCCTCACTACCCCGAACCATCCTCTCACAACCAACTCAGAGCCGTCTCCCTCTCACTTAGACTATCCGCTCACTCTCACCACCTGTATCCACTCTGTCAAACACCTTACATCCCACAAGTCAACACCACCCCTGACACTCTAACCGCACCTCCCACCCTCTCATTTCCTAGTGCGCCACACCCAACAACACCAAAGCCCACCCCTCTCTCCACAGCCCAATCCCACCTACTAATGTGACGCACTATCACCTCTCCCACAAATATTAAAATCCTCACTAGAACTACTGACGCCCCCTACCCCAGCAACACCTCCCAAGTACTGCACCCCCCCCTTATATCTACTACTGAGCACACTCTATACCAACACCCACCAACCAAACCTAGTTATGTCCCATACTCTGAGTAACTACCAAGCACAATCTATTAGAGGATCGCTGCCTTGTCAACACCACATAGCCCACATATTATTAGCCATCAATAGAGCAATAGCAACTATCTTAAATATGTGTACACATAGACTACTTTGCGCGTTCTCATGTTCAACTAAAGCTAAAAAGACAAACCCGCTCCAGTACACTATACATTTCCCCCCCCCCCCCAAACCCAAACACTAACTCCCCTACCCCTCTAACTTTAACTCAAATCCCCCAACTTTCCCCCCACCCTAAATCCCCCCCAAACTTACCCCCACCCATCACAAAAACCCTAAACCCCCAAACAAAACTACAAAAACCACAAAACTTAACTTAAAATACCAAACCACCCCTCCCACCAAACATCTCACAACCCATCCATATCTTAACCTCCCCACAAACTCAACACCCCCCCCCCCTAACAACCAAATACTATCCCCCCCCCCCACCCCAATATCACACCCCCCACCCCTACCTCCACCCCCCCACCACTACCCTCCATCCCCATTACCCAACCCAATTATACTCATCCAATAATTCCCAGCTCACCAAAAATCCATTAATAGCACCCCATATTATCACATAGTACCCATACCTCCTTAGATGTGTAACGAGATATATCTATAAAATCTTCCCTAAAGATACCAGTACACACATAGACCATAATTACGACGCCCAGAAAAGTCACAGTTAGCCTAAACTAAAACACCCATAATAGAAATACATTGTAACTAGCCCCACCACTGCTCCTACCTGTCCTATACTCATTGCATAACAGTATCTCGCTATCGTGATGTCCCCTCACACCCCCACTCGCTGAAGTAGCCCCCTCACTGCCATATATCCACACTCAAGACCCGCACATGAGTGTGTACCATATCACCACGAAGAAACTCACATCTCTCTGCAAGTGAGAAGGTCTGCAAAACATTAGATCAGTGTGATCTTGGATAACATCATATGAGACGTTTAAAATCGCTACTCTTCAACTACCCAACACCCCCTCCCCACCTAGACCCGCAAACCACTAGCATTACACGTACTTTCATTGACTAATATCACCCCCCCTAGACGCAGATCCAGATCTCCTGGCCTCCCACTACATGTGGTGTGCTGTCCGATCTTCACCTTACATATTAGACTTAACTCAAACGCTCACGCGTAAAATCAATCATAGTCATTAGAAGCTGACAATGTCACTCTCTGTGTGCTTATTATTGAAGTACCTATACCAAGTGCCTTCTCAATAGTTCCGTCCACCCCAACCCATCCTGTACCTCCAAGATATAGTTAAACTTCATGAGGCCTCATAGACACACTTCCACAATAATTGTCGAATCTCACTCACACCACCATGCCAACCGACGTACCATAACAGAATCTGCACTCGTCATACTAGCGTGCCCAGAAAGACAACCACTCTCCTAATCAGACTCATAGTCACCGACACTCCCCCCCTTCACGCAGTTGGTGTGTGATACACTCTCAAGAATAATAACAAATATATTTTATACAAACAAAAACAAAGAAATATACAAAACTCACACTCATTAGATAGAATAATATATCAACTACTGACTCTCTGAGCACATTAGATATGACCTGTTGACCACGTCTCCCCCCACCTACGACAGTATATCGCTCCGCCCTAACACTTGTCAGACATAAGCATAATGTCGCTTCCCACTTATAATCGCGCTCGCTCACACTCTCCTCTACACACTCTGCTCGCGCGCTGGTTGATGTTTTTCAAAATTACTAAAACATCCCAGTCGAACACGCTTTTCACACGTACGTGTGATGAAGAAGAGCTGACGCTTATGATGTCCCTACGTGCTTGTGCTAGCCCGTACAAAAGCACCAAGACTCATGTTCAGCTCCACAATCAATATGTTGAAGACTCATCACGTATATCGCATAGCACATGTACCACAACAGCTAGAAACATATCTAATTGACGCCGCTAATACAATTATACGATAGACACAGCGCAGAGCTCACAGAAGCTCTACTTGAGTAGAATATGACTACACTAAGCTGATCTTCAGTTCTTAATCTTGGACCAACGCGAGTCTCTCTAGAGTGTTGACGACAATAGGCTCGTTAGTGAGTGTGTTTGTGAACTGGTCAACTCACTGGACCAAAATAAATGAGCGTAAGAGCGATCACCTGCTCTTTGTGACGTGAGCTAATCCAAGTCGAATACAGCGATATTATGCCTCTCATGTAAGATTAGAAGCTCCGATCCCTCACTCAGATCCAGGCGCAGACGCGTTGTTATAACACATCGCGCTACATCCTCATCACCGAAACGCTCGCGTCGTAGAGCCACCCTAGTGTGTATCAGCATAGATCTAGTAAAGTCATATAGAGAAGAATCTTTTGGGCCATGTGAGCTCATGCCATTTCAGTGATAGGCTCGCTCTAGTGTCTGGCAATAGAGACATTCTAAGATGCTTTGAGTCAGAGGTCCAGTACAACTTGATGTGTCTCATCCACATTTATGTTAGGACACTAACGCGATCAAAGATAGATGCGTATCGTACAGTCGTTCTATCAGTGTCTGATATGACTCGTGTCGTATGTATGAGTGTGCGCCATCTCGTACTTCGCATGAATGCTATAATCTTCAGATGCGTGTAGAGGTGAAGCGAATGATTCGTTAGTGTCTCATTCAATGTCTAGGTGATGGTGGGGCGTCATGATGTGTGAGTATGCTATGATAGACCGCGTACGCTGCGCCAGTGAGATTGGAGCGCGGCTTGTTGTTAGCCTCGTTATCTGGTGCGTCTATGTTATAGTGTGTATTGTGGAGTAATAGTATGTCCACTGTGTAACTAACTTATCCAATGAATAGAACGTTATCATTTCGTATGAATTATTTAGAGGTTCACGTTCTAGTCAACTAACGGATCGCTCAATAAACCATTGGCAATATCCACATTTACTAGTTAAGCCCGATTGGTATCATAGAAACACAGATTTAGCAGGACAATATTTTGGATACTAGTGATTCTGCATGATATAGGTTGATCTTATGTTGGAGCGTTTTCATCCCAGACCTCGCTTAGATTACATTGGTCTGTATCACTAGATCCAGTTGAAGTGAGCTAGGTGCGATACAAAAGGCGCATAAATACAAAATATAATCTTGAGTAATATACTATAAACACATATGCTCATTCATACTGATTAATCCATGAAATCTCGAGATGAAAACAAATACCAAACACATTCTCGCAGATTTCTTCATAATTTACTGTTGCTTAATTACCCGAATGGTCATCTAGTCATTCTACGTATACTACAATACATAATAGCAATTATTTAGTCCTACAGGTTAAAACTCAATTACCGAGTTATACAAATAGATAGCACAAGAAACATGAAATTGAACGTATTTACTAATTGTATATGGGAATTACCCGATGTCTCTATGGGACGTGATAGCGGTTTGCGTCGACGCTCTTCTGGCTCTTTTTCTCCTGAAATCGCTCTCTCTTTTTCTCCTCTGAAAATCGACTTTTATGGTTTAGGTATCGAGAATATGATTTAGCACACTCAAAACTCATTTTTGAGTTGTGTATTTATAGGGTCTGGAAGTCGGTTCGATATGACGTATCCAAAGGATTAGATACGACGTATTAAAGTTTCTTGGAGTAGGGACCATGTTTGATATCTTCCAGAATATTCACATACTATATCTTCAATACGGCGTATTGACTCCTTCTGGATACGGAGTATTAAGCTTCATTCCTTTGTGGTCTTTGGTGAGTGCAGGCACGGATACGCCATATCTTCCTTGATGGATACGGCGTATTGGTCTTCAGAATAGTAATCTTCAAAATATCTTCATTTAAGCTCCAAAATGCGCACCTTTTGCTAATATTCACCTATTACTCCATAATTACTGCAATTCTCAAATATAAATGATTAAGTAACAATTCTTTGCAATAATTATACAAAATGCGTTAATAACATGGGATAAATGATGCTATAAAATAGACGTTATTTGATGTTATCAAATATCCCCCCCCCACTTGAATTCCTAACTTGTCCTCCAAGTACCTTTAGAAATTTATAAAAATGTATCTCCTACGGATATTTTCTATAAAAGCATTTATTTGATCCTATTACAAGTAACACAACCAAAACACCTCACGAAATAGGAAGATGAAAACACTAAATCAATCAACTAATCTATGGGAACATGTAAACTAATTCGCTCGCACTGCTTGGTCGTGCCGAGTATCTATCATAACTTGCAGATACACATCTCCACCACTAAAGCTAAGGAGTAACAAGTTTATAAAGGTAAATATGGGTTTTTGTATGGAAAGGCTTATGGTTGATCATTCTACAGTCTTTCACCAGAAGTACCACTCCAATAAGGCAGCTGAAGCACACATACATGGCCGTAACACCGGAATAGACATGTGTGTTCGATCACATCCTCATTCGAATTTAACCAACTGTTAGGATGAAGAATGATATAGGGTAAGAACCATCTAACTTTCACTAAAAGTCGTAAACCAACGAGGCAGCTAAGACATGCATACATGGCCGTAACAATGGAATAGACATGCATACTCGAACAAGTCCTCATTCGCGTAAAACCAGCGGCTAATCATTAGGTGAGAGGGAAGTAAATTATTGTTAAATAAAAATCAAGAAACAAATAGATTAAGACTAAAGTACAAGTTTCTAGACACTTTTTCCCGACCGTTACCATGATAAAGACACAACTATTTACAACGTCTTGATCATTGATAAAAAACAACAACCTAAGTTGGTGTTCCCATAACAGTCAACTTCCCAATCATCCCAAAACTTTACATACTCTACAAGGCAATTGGCGATATCTTCCACTTTGTACAATACTCTACATCGTTGATTTTTTAGACGTATCAAGGAATAATCGATCCTTCGTGTAATTCCTTCGGTAATTCCTTTGCGAAACGATTATATTCAATCTTTCTTTCTCCCTCTTTTTGTATTTTTCTTATTTTTTTGATTTTTTTTTCATTAACTATACTTCAAATCTCGGTGTAGTTTCACCATCTTCACGATCATAATAATTCTGAATAATTCCTTCGGTAGTTCTTTGTTCTTCGGTTTCACCATTAATTGTGACAGTAGTAAAATCACATGAGTTTTGAATATACATTCCCATTTGCAATGTGCAAATTTCCAACCGCACCAAAGATAGAAAATGACACAAGACTCAGGAAATACAAACTTTACACTTTAAGCAACTAGCAACTGTAAATTAAACTTAATCTAACAGGGTAGGTTAAGGTGTAAGGGTGTAACGAAACAAATAGTTGGTGTAAGTTCCTAAAGGATTAGCTCTATGGGTTTTTCTAATGGATCTTCACTCTAAAGATGAGAGTGAAAAAGGGTTTAAACAGGAGGTTAACTAACCGGTGTAGTTAGTTAATAAGCAACATGTAAAGGCGATTTGGGTGTAATCCTAAAATTTACCAATTTAAACAAGTTACTCTATCTAAATCCATAGTGCACATCACTAGTGCCTCGAGTGATAAACCTAAGCCAAGTTACTAAAGTCACAACGATCACCCGGGCACACCTTATATTTTATGGAATTTAGGTAAACATTATTGGAAAACAAAAAGACCTAAATTCTCCACAATATCTAACAAGGGTTAATTTGTGTGCGGTTGTGATTTAACAACAACTTTCTAGACCAAAACGCAAGCTAGGAAAATAAAATTAAAACAAAAGAAATGAGATTCAAGCTACAAATTTGCTAAGAAAGAAGCTAGGAAGAACAATAAGCCCGAAAGTACAAGATATTCATCCAAAAACTTAACCAAACCACAACTTCGTGTGCTTATTCTACCAATAAGCCATGAAATAAGCTTTTTAAGCTTATAAAACCACGAAATTCAATCACTATCCACCCGAGGCTCTTGATACCAAATATCGGTAACCAATAAATCACTTCACTTCATATTAAGAACAAGAAATAAAGATTAGGAGATGAGAAGAATTGTAGAGAGAGGTAGTGAGAGAAAGCTAGAGAGAGAAACTAGAAATGGGAGGGTTTTCTTGCAAAATGGAATGTTACAAAAATGAACCAACCACCTCACCTTCCTTGGTGAGGTGTATATGTATCTAACTAAAAGGCTTTCATGCCTTTAGTTATTCTACGGGCCGGGCTCGGGTTTACTTGGGCTTTCGCCCGATACACGTGACCGGTTAGATTACATTAAATGAGCCCGTTTACCCGTTCTAGCCTATTATAACGTTACATATTAAAATGACCGAGACTTAATATTCTAAATGAACGAACTTCTGTGTTCGACTCATTATTTAAGGCTAACAGGCCGTAACGACGGAATAGACATGCACACTCGAACAAGTCCTCATTCGCGTAAAACTAGCGGCTAATCATTAGGTGAGAAGGAAGTAAATTGTTGTTAAATAAAAATCAAGAAACAAATAGATTAAGACTAAGATACAAGTTGCTAGACACTTTTCCCGACCGTTACCATGATAAAGACACGACTATTTACAACGTCTTGATCATAGATTAAGTTGGCATTCCCGTAACGGTCAACTTCCCAATCATCCCAAACTTTACATACTCTACAAGGTAAGTGGCGATATCTACCACTTTGTACAATACTCTACATCGTCGATTTGTATCAACGAATAATCGATCCTTCATGTAATTCCTTCGGTAGTTGCGAAACGATTATCTTCAAACTTTCCTTCTCTCTTTTTTTTGTTGCGATTTTTCTAATTTTTTTGATTTTTTTCGTCTAACTATATACGAAACTCAGAGTAGTTTCACCATCTTCGCGATCATAATAATTCCGAATAATTCCTTCGATAGTTCCTTCGTTCTTCGGACTCGCCATTAATTGTGATGGTAGTAAAATCACATGAGTTTTGACTATAATATACATTCCCATTTGCAATGTGCAAATTTCTAACCGCACCAAAGATAGAAAATGACACAAGACTCGAAAAATACAAACTTTACACTTTAAGCAACTAGCAACTATAAATTAAACTTAATCTAACAGGGTAGGTTAAGGTGTAAGGGTGTAACGAAACAAATAATTGGTGTAGTTCCTAAAGGATTGGCTCTACGGGTTGTTCTAGTGGATCTTCACTCTAAAGATGAGAGTGGAAAAAGGGTTTAAACTAGAGGTTAACTAACCGGTGTAGTTAGTTAATAAACAACATGGATAGGCTTTTCGGGTGTAATCCTAAAAATTTACCAATGTAAACAAGTTACTCTAATTAAATCCATAATACTCATTATTGCAGTCTCAAATAGATATACCAAGCCAAGTTCTAAAGTCTACAACGTCACCGGCACACTTATATTTTGTGGAATTTGGGTAAACATTTAGAAAAGGATAGGCTAAATTCTCATAATATCTATCAAGGGTTATTGTGTGCGGTTATGTATCAAGTAATTTTCACAAAATTATGCTTGAAATTTTTTTAAATTTGAGCATAATTTAAGCATTTTAATCATTTTAATGTGAAAAATAGGACAAGTAAACATTCTAATTCCATTCTCCCACTTGAATTATACAACTTCCTCGTTGTATAGATAAAATATTAAAAATACAAAAATTAAAAAGAATTAGAATGAGAAACTCTCCTGATATTTGCTCAGTAGATTCTCCAATTTGCGTTTATTGAGCATGATTATGTGTTGAACAGCCGTCTTGAGGTTTCAAGACTCCAACACTTCAAGATCTTCAGATTTGTAAATTCTCCACCAATATTCGTCGATATTCTTTGCTTCCAAGGTCCTGTATAAAATATAGGAAAAAACGTGTGCATTCCTATCTTGGCATCTACGGTTAATTTAAACTAAACTAAACAAACCAAATACGAGTCAGTCTGGTGGATACGCCGTATCAGGTTAATGAATACGCCGTATTGATAGAACTAACAATAATGTTTTTAAAGTGCAATAAAAAATAAAGACTAATAACGTCCAGACAATCAATACGCCGTATGGTATGGAGAGGATATGTCGTATTGATATCTGGGAAGACAGACTCGATAAAATTAAATAACAATTCGGGTTGTCTCCCGGGAAGCACTTTTGTTTACAGCAAAGTCTTTAAGTTAGACTTGTCTTCAGCTTCTCTTCACTCGGCTTTAGTTACCAACCATCCTTCGTCTATTATCCGAAAGATTTCTTGGTAAGCTTGGCATGCCTCTTCTCTTGTGATTGTAAGATCGTCGTATTCGTCTTCTTTTACAGCAACATAATTTTCATCATTATTGAATGAATATTTAATCATCATGTATCTCCTTATATTGTACATTGGTAGCTTATGAACTTCACATAATCCTTCTCTCTCATTATCATCATGATTTATCTCATAAGCATCATCATAGTTTGTATATATGTTCCATCGTCTCATTTTTTCGTAACGTGACTCATTATCATCTTCTTTGATAAATCCTTCCATGATAGCTTTGTTTCTTAAAGCCTCATCTTTAAGTTCACTATCTTCCAAAGCCTCGTACCACTCGTAATCCTGATAATGGAGCTGGTTTCCAATAATGTAAGTTTCTGGTATGTTTCCTCTATTACAGTATCCATCATCCTTCCAACTACATGTTGGCCATTCTGAACATCCAGTTTTATAGTTGAAAGGCTTGCAAGTATGTTTAACTGGTGTGGGTTTGGTCCAAACTCTAACGTTAGTCCATGGCTTCTTATCGACCCATGGTACATCCTTGTTCCATTCATAGATCCATACATCCTTGTAATCTTTATATGTATTGAATCCCTCAATGTCCTTAGTAAGTAAGTCTGGATCGATTTGCAAGAGATAATTAAATTCTTTGAATGCCTCGCACATAGGTGTTTCAAAGTTAAATAAATTAGTGTCGATCCTAAAGACTTCAGCAACATCATCCTTATCATCAGAAGATTCTTCATCTGTGAGCTCAACTTCATCATCTCCTCTGATCCAGTAAATCCATAATGCTTTCATAGTATAATGATCCATTGTCTTATAGTTGGAAAACTTCGATCCCAACCATTCAGTAAATACAACATCAGACGGATCATATCCCATGTCATCATTAGTTTCATGCTCCGAATCATCATCTATTTTCGAGTCACATGGGATGTTAGAAACTTTAACTTCATATGTGAATAAATCATCATTCATTCCGTTTAATCGATTGATTTCATTTTTGAAAACTTCAAGTGATGTATCGCAAGCGAGCGAAACATCTTTGACCTTAACATCCTTAATTTTCTCGAACTCTCCTTTGATAACCTTTGTCATTCTTAGTGAAAAATAACTAGAAAATTATCAGTAGAACCAGCGGGAGAAAGGTATTAAAAAAATTAGGCTTTAAGTTCGAGAATGGAAAAGAACTTTATCAGATGATCGATACGCCGTATTCAATAGAAGTGGATACGCCGTATTAATCTGTTGAGTGAATACGCTGTATTGGACAGAAAGTTGGATATGCCGTATCCGATGGAAGTGGATACGCCGTATCAGGTTATCGACCAGAACAGTGTACTGAGAAAAACAATTAAATACGCAAACAATTAAACACACAAATATACAAGCGAACAATTAAACACAAATATACAAAATTTACAGAATATACACTAATCTAATTTACACTACTCCTAAGGGTTAGATCTAATCTAATGTTAAAAATCAAAATATAAAATAAAAATCAAGATTAATTTTCACTCCCCAGCAACGGCGCAAAAAACTTGATGTGTTGTTGTGTGGTGTATATTTTTATGATTCAAGTTTTAAATTTATATTTTGCCGACTAAACCAAAAATAACACTTTAACGAGCAGTGTACCCGATCGATAGTAGTTTCGTGGTAAGTAGGGTGTCGAACACTTGAAGCGAGGTTAAATCTATTAATTTAATTAATATCTTGGTTATCTAATCTATGTTAATTCTATTCTATTCTAAACCTATGTCAGTCCTAATCCTAATTCTAACAGGAAAAGGGGGTTTTCAGCCTGAGAGACTAGCACGGTTTGGTTGGTGACTACAATCAATTCAAGGCACTTTAACCCACGCAAGCAAATTAACAAAAGATAAAAGAGTGGTCGAGCCAAATATAAGAAAACTGTATTAACCATTATTAATCCGATTAGAAAGTTGGTTTGTTTATTAAGTGCAATGATTTCTTCTCTCGAGGTGACATATCATTCTTAAGACTTATGCGTTACATCATCCTAAGACCTAGACACATTAATTCTGTCATAATTAAAGAATCCGCATAAAGCATCCTTATTTGTTGATTATAATCTATCTTAGGGATTAAAGCAATGGTGATCTTGTTAAACCCTAGCTCATAGAGACTTTACCCACTTACCGCTTAATGGTGATTTATAGACTAGTAGTCCACTTGTCCAACTATCAAATGGAATCATAACGTTACTTGTTGAATTATCTAGGTCACCTACTAGTCAACACGATTAATAAACCATTGGCAATATCCAATTAACAAGTTAAGCCCGAAGCGTATCCTAGACATAAATTTAGAAGGACAATATTTGTGATCCTATGATTCTAGATGTATAAATTACTATATGGAGAGCTATCCCAGACTTTAGATTTACTTGGTCCATATCACTAGATCCAGTTGAATGATAGGTCGCATACAAAAGCGCGTAAACAAGTATAAATTGATAAACATAAACAAGCATTCAACGATAAATCAAGAAATTGAGATAAACAAATACCAAACATTCATATCTTCATAATAATGGCTAATACCTGAAGGTATTAGCCTTCAAACGTCATAATAAATACAAAAGCAATTATTTAGCCAATGTAAACTAACCGAGTTAACAAATGTGTTAGCCTCAATTTTATTGAGTCAATAAAGGAAGCTCGTTCCCGTGTTCAAGACCTCACTTCGGAGGAGATTGTTAGCCTCAATTTATTACTCCTCTGAAATTTAACTTTTATGGTTTAGGTATCGAGATATGATTTAGCGCACTGAAAACTCATTTTTGAGTTTTCTATTTATAAGGTCTGGAATTCGGTTGGATACGGCCTATCCAAGGGATTGGATACGGCGTATTGGGGATTTATTGAAAGTAGGGACCACGCTTGATATCTTCCAGAATATTATATTGATTCCATATTTTGAATACGGCGTATTGAGTCTCTCTGGATACGGCGTATTGAGCTTATTCCTCTGTGGTCTTTGGTGAGTGCAGGCACGGATACGCCGTATCTTCCTTGATGGATACGGCGTATTGGTCTTTAGAATAGTAATCTTCAAAATATCTTCATTTAAGCTCCAGGAATGCCGCGCCTTTGCTCATCTTTCACCCAATTAATCCATATTTACTGCAATTCCAATATAAACGATTTAATAAAACAATTCTTTGCAATAACTATACAAAATGGGTTAATAACATGGGATAAATGATGCTATAAAATAGACGTTATTTGATGTCATCAAATATCCCCCCACTTGAATCCTACTTGTCCTCAAGTAGCCTTTAGAAGTTTGTAAAAATATATCCCTAAGGATATTTTCCGTTAAAGCACTTATTTGATCTATTACAAGTACACAACCAAACACCTCACGAAATAGGAAGATGAAAACACTCAAATCACTCAACTAATCTATGTGGTAACATGTAACTAATTCGCTCAATTGCTCGGTCGTGACGAGTATTCTATCATAAGCTTGGCAAGGATACACATCTCTACCACTAAAGCTAAGGAGTAACAAGTTTATAAAGGTAAATATGGGTTTTTGTATGGAAAGGCTTACGGTTGATCATTCTACAATCTTTCACCAGAAGTACCATTCAAAAGGCAACTAGCATAATACCTGGGCCATATACGACAGAATAGAACATGTGTCTTCGATTACATCCTCATTCGTATTTACACCAACGAGTTTGGATGAAGAATGATTTATCGAAATATGAAACCTTTCTAACTTTACCAAAAGTAGTTAAAACCAACGAGGCAAACTATGACATGCATACATGGCGTTAACGACGGAATATTACATGCTCGCTCGAACAAGTCCTCATTTACGTAAAACTAGCGGCTAATCATTAGGTGAGAGGGAAGTAAATTGTTGTTAAATAAAAATCAAGAAACAAATAGATTAAGACTAATATACAAGTTGCTAGACACTTTTTCCTCGACCGTTACCATGATAAAGACACAACTATTTACAACGTCTTGATCATAGATAAAAAACAACAACTTAAGTTGGCATTCCCGTAACGATCAACTTCCCAATCATCCCAAAACTTTACATACTCTACAAGGTAAGTGGTGATATCTACCACTTTGTACAATACTTTACATCGTTGATTTTTTTAGACGTATCAACGAATAATCTATCCTTCGTGTAATTCCTTTGGTAATGCTCTTTGCGAAACGATTATCTTCAAACTTCTCTTTATCTTTCTTTTTGTATTTTTTCTCATTTTTTGATTTTTTTACCAACTATTCTTCAAATCTCGGTGTAGTTTCACCATCTTCACGATCATAATAATTCTGGATAATTTCTTCGATAGTTCTTTCGTTTTTTGGTTTCATCAAATTGTGACGGTAGTAAAATCACTTGAGTTTTGACTACTAATATACAGTCCCATTTGTAATGTATAAATTTTCAACCTCACCAAAGATAGAAAATGAGACAAGACTCGGGAAATACAAACTTTACACTTTAAGCAACTAGCAACTGTAAATTAAACTTAATCTAACAGGGTAGGTTAAGGTGTAAGGGTGTAACGAAACAAATAGTTGGTGTAAATTCCTAAAGGATTGGCTCTACGGGTTGTTCTAATGGATCATCACTCTAAAGATGAGAGTGGAAAAGGGTTTAAACGGGAGGTTAACTAACCGGTGTAGTTAGTTAATAAGCAACATGTAAAGGCGATTTGGGTGTAATCCTTAAGATTTACCAATTTAAACAAGTTAACTCATCTAAATCTATAGTATCATCAATGTGGTCTCGAAGTGATATACCAAGCCAAGTTCTAAAGTCTACAACATCACCGGCACACTCATATTTTATGGAATTTGGGTAAACATTTGGAAACGGAAAGGCTAAATCCTCACAATATCTAACAAGGGTTATTGTGTGCGGGTTATGTAACATGTAATTTCATAAAAGTATGCTTGAAATTTTTTTAAATTTGAGCATAATTTAAGCATTTTAATGTGAAAATTAGGACAAGTAAACATTCTAATTCCATCCCCCTACTTGAATTATACAACGTCCGCGTTGTATATATAAAACATTAAATACGGGGAATTTAAAAAGAATTAGAATGATAAACTCTCCTGATATTTGCTCGGTAGATTCTCCAAGTTGCGTTTATAAGCGAGATTGTGTGTTGAAAAAGCGTTTGAATTCCAACATGACTTCAACCACACATAAGATTCCAGATAATATATATTCCACCAACTAAGTCGATATTCTTTCACGAGGTCCTGTAGGTAATATAGGAAAAATAGGTGCATTCCTATCTTGGTATCTACGGTTAATTTAAACTAAACTAAACAAACTAATTACGGGTCAGTTTGGTGAATACAACGTATCAAATTAATGAATACGCCGTATTGCCAGAACTAACAATAATATTTTTTAAAGTGCAACAAAATAAAGACTGATAACGTCCAGACACTCAATACGCCGTATGGTATGGGGGCGGATACGCCATATTGATGTCTGGGAAGACAGACTCAATAACAAAATTAAATAACAATCCGGGTTGTCTCCCGAGAAGCAATTTTGTTTACAGTGAAGTCTTTAAGTTAGACTTTTCTTTAGCTTCTCTTTATTCCATCTCATGCACGCTAATGTGCCCGCGTGTGATCCATTCTTCCGTCTTCGCATTTCGAATGCATTCGGGTCCTAGATTTAAAACTCCTTTGTAGAACCCCTTAAGCTTTTGGTATGCATGCGAGATTCCATTCTTCACATCTTTCTCACTTACCTTTAGTAATGGTGGGATCTTGTTACATTGTCATTTAGGTGTGGTTTTTAAACTCAGATGTGCACTCCATTTGGTAAGTTACTTCATCATCACCATTGTAAAGGGTGAATCATCCCTTTCGAAACGTTTTGCTTTATTCCAACTTCTCTTAAGAATGTTCGCCTCAATAATAATATGACCATTCCTTCATACGACTAAAGCATCTATATCCTCCAAAATTGCAAAATCAGTCATAACAGAAAAAGTTCCAACAAAGACAAGCACATTCATTAAGGCTCCTACAACATTATCCCCTTCGTACACCATCTTATCTTTCATTATTGAATTATGAAACTCTTTGGACATCACATTGGACGGTACATTAACGGCGTAGCGAAGTTGACCGTGTGTTAATTTAATTCCCTATCATGCATGAGAACTTTACAGTCTGGTGGGTGTCTAATTTATATGGATTTTCTATCAACTGTCCTAATAAACTAGGGTAATCATCAATTCATAGTATCATGATTCTTATTCCCTAGTTTAATATTCCTCAATTTACCCTCATGTTTCCTTAAGGTGGGCATCAAATTACGTCTCCTGAATTCATCCTAAGCTCAAATGGTTCATTTAGATCATTTCATTCTATGTAATATTCCAAGGACAAGGGTCTAATGATCTTATTTAACACCAAGTCTCCTAACCATAAAGCCTAGCTTCTAAGTCAAGTTCCATTCTTCTCTCAAACCTTTAGCACTGCAGACCCTCTTAATTAAACTACTAGCAAGTTTAACACTTTTGAAAATAATCCTTTCTTCCCCGGTCTCTACAAAGTAATTCTTTCTTTTGTAAACATCACTTCGTAGCACTCATGCGGTTGACAAAATGGTCTTCCGAGGTCAAGGGAACTTGATGTCCTAGGGCATATCAAGAATCTATAAAGTCTAATGGGAAAGTAAATTTACAATTTCCCTATAGTACCGTTTTCCGCTACTCTTTTAGATAATTCACCGTCCTATCCGCCAATTTCCACTATCAACCTGGTGTGAGCTAATTCGACTAATTATAAGTTAAGGTAGGTCGAGAGAGGACATAACACTAACGCTAGCTCCTAAGTCAACAAGGGCATTGTCAAAGCAAGTATTATTAATAAAGCAAGGTAAAGTGAAACTCCCTGGGTCTTTCTCCTTTCGGGGTATGGTGTCATTGATATGTGAAGCTCCATAAGCTTCCGTGAATTTTGGTCCATAGTTCCCCTTTTTCTTCAAGTTAAGGATTAACCCAATGGACTAGGGAAAAGGAAAGCCTTTTGTCCTTGGACTTGTATACAACAATGATACGATTCTGTCTCGTTTATACAGCATATGGGGATGATCTATAGGCGTATCGTGTAATATGAATTAGCCTTCAGTATTGGAAGAAACCGACTTGATTGATCTTCGGGTTAGTTTCAGTTGAGTGGGTCGTCATCCAAAATCACTCTTTCCTGTAGTACCTTGCTCATTTGCCCGATTTGTATTTCTAAGTTTTTGATTCGATGATCTTGGTCATTATGGCAACATGTCATAGCTTGGCATTTCTTTATCAAATTAGAATTTTCTTTGTGTCTCTTTGCTGAACATCATGAATTTGCTCAAGGGTAACTTCCATATATTGCTTTCTTTTTGGTACGAAGGATTTGAGTTGTTCTTTGTTAGTACCTGGAGCTGTTGCTCTTTATCCCTCTTGGAAAAGGTCCACCAAATTTGCGTGTAGTATGCTTCTTTAGGGTTTGTTCCCTTCTTCTTTTAGGGGGCCAATCATTGGTGTAACTGGGTCCTTTACATTGTTTCACATTCTCTTACTGTTTGCATAACCTTTGTCCATTCTAGCTTCTTTGAAGTCCCTTCCTAAGATTGTTCAGTTGTCCTTGTATAGCAGCCAGTCCATCAGAAGTCTCAGTACTTCTTCATCTAGATGTTCCATTATGCCATTTTTGGGTATTCCGCCATTTCTTGGATGGCCTTTTAGCATCAGCAGCAAGTCATGGTTGGAACTGGCAACTCTTGGTGTCAAGAATTTGTTGTGTCGATATCCAAACCCATTTAGAACAAAATTTACCTCATGCATCTCAGATCAATTGTGTTGAGGTAACTCATCACCGAGTTCTTTAAAGCGCTCCCATGCTTGAAAAAGGGTTCATTGGCTCTTGCTGAAAGTTGTTGATTTCCTCCATTTTCTTTGCAGTTTGACCAGGTGGGCAATATTTGTTTCAACAAACTTTGTCTTAGACTTCCAAGTTTTTGATTGAACCAGGTTGGTTCATTTTCTTAGCCACCGACTTGCCTGCCTCCAGTTAAGGATTACGGAAAGACTGGAGCATTAGTTGATCCACAGTGATGTTAAGAACATGGAATAAGTCAACGATTTCAAGAACTTTCTCAATGTGTTCATTTGCATCCTCATTATCCGAACCGCTAAATGTGTTTTCTTGAAGCTCCTTAAGAAATTGTCCTTTCAGTTCAAATTGATCTTTGTTATCAATTTTAGGCCTAGCGACTCCCGATCCATAGTCAGTTCGGGTCTTGCTCATGTATTGCTCCATTGTTTCCGCCATTGCTTCATCTTTTCCTTCCTCCGAGTTAATCTTAGTCACGAAAGTAAATTGGAAATCAGGGCGATCTACAATTCGTCAAGGCTTAGAGTCGTAAAGATGTCTCTTTTGATGATCGAAAAATTCTCGTTCAGGTTCTTTGTACTGGTGTAAATAGGTTCGTTCATAGAAATCCTTGTCATGCCACTACCCGAAACAAGGGATAACAATCAATACGGATTTGGTCGAGAAAGGTAAAAAAAATTGGCACGAAAATCAATCACAGAAAACTTAGGATTTGCTTCTGTTCCAGATGATCGATACACCGTATCCAATGAAAATAGATACGCCGTATTAGTCTGTTGGGATGAATACGTTGTATTGGACAGAAAGCTGGATACACCGTATCCGATGGAAGTGGATACGTTGTATTCAACTGTCGATCAGAACAGTGTATGTAAGAATAACAATTAAATACGCAAACAAATAAACACACAAATATACAAGCAAACAATTAAAGATAAATATACAAATATTACAGAATATACAAGGATATACACTAATCTAAATTACACTAATCCTATGGGTTTGATCTAATTTAATGTTAAAAATCAAAATATCAAATAAAAATCATGATTAATTTTCACTCCCCGACAACGGAGCCAAAAACTTAATGTGTCATTATGTGGTGTATATTTTATTGATTCAAGTTTTAAATTTATATTTTGTCAACTAAACCAAAAATAACACTTTAACGGACAATGTACCTAATCGGTAGTAGTTTCGTGGTAAGTAGGGTGTCGAACACTTGAAGCAAGGTTAAATCTATCAATTTAATTAATATCTTGGTTATCTAATCTATGTTAATTCTATTCTATTCTAATCCTATGTTAAACCTATGTCAGTCTAAATCCTAATTCTAACGGGAAAAAGGAGGTTTTCAGCCTGAGAGACTGGCACGGTTTGGTTGGTGACTACAATCAATTTAAGGCACTTTTACCCACGCAAGCTAATTAACAAAAGATAAAAGAGCGGTCGAACCATATATAAGGAAAACCTGTATTTTAACAATTATTAAATCCAATTAGAAAGTTGGTTTGTTTTCTTAAGTGCAATGATTTCTTCTCTCGAGGTGGCATATCATTCTTAAGACTTAGGCGTTACATCATCCTAAGACCTAGACACATTAATTCTGTCACAATTAAAGCATCCAAATAAAGCATCCTTATTTGCTGATTATAATCTATCTTAGGGATTAAAGCAATGGTGATCTTGTTAAACCCTAGCTCATAGAGACTTTGCCCACTTACCGCTTAATGGCAATTTATTACACTAGTGCACTTGTCCAATCTATCCAAATAGAATCTGAACGATACTTGTCTTGAATGATCTAGGTTACCATGCCTAGTCAACACGATCAATAAACCATTGGCAATATCCAATTAACTAGTTAAGCCCGAAGCGTATCCTAGACACAGACTTAGAAGGACAATATTTATGAAATATAATTCTAGATGTATAAATTACTATATGGAGAGCTATCCCAGACTCTAGATTTACTTGGTCCGTATCACTAGATCCAGTTGAATGATAGGTCGCATACAAAAGCACGTAAACAAGTATGAATTGATAAACATAAACAAGCATACAACGATTAATCAAGAAATCAAGATAAACAAATACCAAACATTTAGATCTTTCTCTCTATTCTCTCTCTCTTTTTTCGATCCTCTCTCTCTAGTTTCTAGTTCCGAATTGAATCGTGTTATATGAAGTGTTAAATCGAGATCCTACAAAATGATACCAAAAATTGAACGATTACTAAAGTATATGGAATAACACGTTGTCTCCTATGGAATTGATAACGTTGCTTGACCTCTTCTGCTCTTTTTTCCTTTGAAAATTGACTTTTATGGTTTAGGTATCAAGAATATGATTTAGCACACTTAAAACTCCTTTTTGAGTTTTGTATTTATGGGGTCTAGAAGTCGGTTTGATACGGCATATCCAAGGATTGGATACGGCGTATTGGGGATTTCTTAGAGTAGGGACCACGCTTGATATCTTCCAGAATATTATATTCATTCCATATTTCCAATACGGCATATTGGTCTTTTGGATACAGCGTATTGAGCTTTATTCCTTTGTGGTCTTTGGTGAGTGTAGGCACGGATACGCCGTATCCTCCTTTATGGATACAGTGTACTGGTCTTCAGAAGAGTAATCTTCAAAATATCTTCATTTAAGCTCTTGAATGTGTGCCTTTTGCTAACTTTCACCAATTACTCCATAATTACTGCAATTCTCAAATATAAATGATTAACTAACAATTCTTTGCAATTACTATACAAAATGGGTTAATAACATGGGATAAATGATGCTATAAAATAGACGTTATTTGATGTCATCACAGCCGGAAGGAATCGATTTCGAAGAGTCATTTACTCTAGTTGCTCGATTGGAAGCAATCAGGTTATTCATTGCGTATGTTGCACACAAGTCATTTCCTATCCATCAGATGGACATCAAAATAGCTTTTCTAAATGGACCTCTGAAGGAAGAAGTGTACGTCAATCAGCCAGACGGATTTGTAGATCCACATCATCCTGACAAAGTATATCGTCTCAAAAAGGCATTATATGGACTCAAGCAAGCTCTGAGAGCGTGGTACGATGAACTCTCCAACTTCCTGGTATCCAAAGGATTCTCAAAAGGTTCTATTGATCCAACTCTGTTCATAACTAAGAAAAGGGATGACATATTGCTTGTGTAAGTTTACGTTGATGACATTATTTTTGGTTCTACGAATCTAAAACTTTCCAAAAAGTTTGAAAAACTAATGCACAGCAAGTTTGAAATGTCTATGATAGGGGAGCTAAAATTCTTTCTAGGAATTCAGATTCACCAATCCCCACGTGGTATCTTTATTAACCAAGCTAAGTATGCTTAAGAGATACTTAAAGAGCATGGTATGACCACATGTGATAGCATAGGTACTCCAATGGCTACTAAACCCCTAGATGCTGATTTGAGTGGAACTCCTGTTGACCAAAGAAAATATTGTAGCATGGTTGGAGCACTCATGTACCTAACACTAAGTAGACCAGACATTGTACATGCAACATGTTATTGTGCTCGTTATCAAGCAAGACCAATTGAAAAGCACCTCAAGGAGGTTAAACGGATCTTTCGGTACCTTAAGAATACCATTAACATGGGACTTTGGTATCCGAAGGACACCGGTTTCGAGCTAACTGCTTTTTTAGATTCGGATCAAGTGGGCTGTCTCGATTCACGTAAAAGCACATCTGGTGGTATACAATTTCTAGGCGGTGATAAGCTAGTCAGCTGGTCGTCAAAGAAGCAGGACTGCACGTCAATGTCTTCAGCAGAAGCCGAGTATGTATCTCTATTTGCGTGATGCGCTCAAGTTCTCTGGTTGAGAACTCAGCTCACAGATTATGGCTTTCACTTTAATAAAATAACAATGTATTGTGACTCAAAGGCAGCCATAGCCATCTCGTGCAATCCAGTCCAGCATTCCCGTACCAAGTACATTGATGTCAAATATCACTTCATAAAGGAACAGGTTGAAAAGGGTATTGTTGAATTATTCTTTGTCGGAACTGAATACCAATTAGTTGACCTGTTTACTAAAGCCTTACCCGAAGATAGGTTTAAGTATCTCGTCAGACGACTCGGTATGAGATGTTTGACTCCAGATGAACTGGAGGTTCTGGCAAACGAATCTGCTTGATATATATCAAACATCGACTTGTAGATATTTTTATTTTTCTCTTATTTTGATTTGTAAATATTTTTGAAAAACAAAATACAAAAATATAAAATCTATAAAACAAAATATAAAATCAAAGAATTTCAAAAATACCAAAAAGAATCTTCTCGACATGTCTCTTGGAATCGATAACATTTACGTACCTAGAAATGTTAATTAATATTGACACGGGTGTGTAAATGAAGTTCGAGCAAGAGTTCAAACGTTTCAAAACATGTCATTTCTAAATTTTCTCAATGACTTATGCATATTTCAGTGCATAACTCGGACTTCAATTTAAGGAAAGTGTATCTTTAAAGATAACTTATCCTGTCAACGAGAAAGTCAATTTTCTCGGTCTTGGGCTACTCTATAAAGCATTCAAAAGATTTGAGCTCATAATAATGTCTTACAATTACTTCAGACTGTAACCCGGACCCGAATGTCATAGGGGAGTGTACGTTTCACTGCGCTTACTCAACAAATAGAAGAGAAGTCTTTTATCATGTGCTTTTTCAAAATCGTTGAACACAGTTTTTCAAGAAAAACTTTAAATGTCAAATCATTTGCATAACAAATGGTATCTTTTAAAATTGTGTGTTCAACACTCCCTCCTCACATACTTTTCTAAAATTGTGGTATCAATTTTCTCAAAAATGTTATATTTATATGGATCAATTTTTGAGAGTGAGCTTTTTAAAAAAACCAAAGCCTTTAATGTATTTTGGGTACATATCATAAATGTCAATTTTATGTATCCAAAAACATTTCATGAAATTAAAATGTTGAAATTATAATGTCAATTAATAATATACATTGTTTACTAAGGCATCTCACTCCGTCTTCAACATATTTGTGGTGGCATATCATTTTTTTCCTTGTAATGTCAAGTTTTAAAAATTAGTGGTATCCCACATACTTTGTTGAAGGAGAGCTATTAGAAGAATTAATTCATGCAATACCGTGGTATAATTTTTCTTCCCATGGAATTTTTCATGTCAAATTTTAATCAATTGGTATTTCAAATACTAAAAGAGTTATTATTAAAAAAAGGGGAGAAAATGTGATTAAAATATGATCTAGAATAATGTGATCTTTAAGACTCTAAGTGCACAACTTCTACCCACATGTGCCAAACAATTTTGAATCGCGATGCACATGTGTAAGGGGAGTATTTCAAAATGTATGTATCAAAGGTTTTATGGTTCAATCTCTATACCCAACATCCAATTAATCTCACGACGTCGTTGAAGTCATAAGGTGGTTAAGGTTAGATATAAGTCCTATGATCCAACCATAACAAGAGGGATCTACCCATAGACATTCTATAGATAAAATTAGAAGTCCTTAGATATGATTTGGAGAAAAATGAGAAACAAGAATAATGTCGATTAAGAAATGAGTTAACACTGGAACAATCACAACAAGGTGTTAGTAATGACGTCTTGGTAAGCATTGAAGGGGTTGAAGAATGAAA